>JAFBJT010011619.1:15000-40840 GCA_016785325.1 Chascanopsetta lugubris | reverse complement strand
GAGAGAGAGAGAGAGAGAGAGAGAGAGAGAGAGAGAGAGAGAGAGAGAGAGAGAGAGAGAGGAAATGGACCATGTGACTATCGTCATCCTACTAACGGCACTAACAGTCAAATTCACTGGGATCACTCTGAAGTGTGTGTGACTCCTCCACTCCATCCGCCATTATCACTCCCCTCTTCATCACCTCCTGTGATCATCCACCACTGTGTCAGACATGGACATGAGAGATGAGCAAAATGGAGAAACACTGCAGGGGGCGGGGGGGGACTGAGTGTTTCCCACACGTCAATAAACTGAAATCATGAAAGCACCTTGAAGGTTGTGGGTTTCAGTTTCATGATACTTCACAAGTGTCAGTGAAAAGTTCCGCTGTATGGAACTGAAAGAAAGTAGCAGTGAACGGTGGTATAAGTACAAGTATGATGTAGACTCAAAGTTGAGGATTTTCACAGTATGGCAGTAACAGTATACAAAATGGCCTGTCATATAAGAGTAATCCTTTCCACACCAGGTGCTGTGACATAATGTATTTTCAATACATTTATCATTTGTTATGATTTGGAGTCGAACTGTATGGAGTTGCATTCAACACCTGCCCACACTTCCACATATACTGTATGTGTACACACACACACACACACACACACACACACACACACACACTCACACGCTACGTGAAAGTAATTTTTGAGTGAAGTGGAAAACGATAGAATCTCCTGAGATTCACGAGATGCGCTCTCACTGGTTTCCTGTTTATTGTGACAGTTCTGCTTTATGTGGGTGAGAGTGTGACACAATCACTCTGATTCACGATGACGGCAGTGAGTGGGAGACGTATTTCGACAGCTTCAATTCACTGGGGACCTGAGGTTACCTCCACGTGTTGAAGGTGCAGTGTCTTTAACATGAACTGTCTGATCAGTCTGTGTATACATTTGGCCACACCCTCGATCTGTACGTTGACCATGAACTGTTATGACTCATATCGGTAATAGGTAAATCTCAGACTGGAGCTGCCTCACCCAAACTGTCGGTGGAGTCAAACACTGTTGGGACTCACGTGAGGGAAGAAGAGCTTTACTTTGTCACAGCTTCAGGAGAAAGACATGATACAAGAGGAAAGTGTGCAAAAATAAGAGAACGTTTCATAAATAGGTCGCTTCACTTTATCGTCAGCTGTGGCTCAGTTAACACAAAACAATGCGAATAGCAGAGAAAATAGTTTTTTAACATCTCTGGATTATGATTATTTGTTTGCCATCTCCCCCTTTTTAAAAATTTCTAGTAAATACCTCATAGAAATGAGAGAATGTTCTTCACGGCTCAAAGCTGACGAAAACAAAGCTGTATCTCTTGTGCGAAACATTGCGGAGAAAACGCCGCGTCATGATTAACGACATTTCTTCTTCTCTGTTGTTTACCTTTACGCCAGGGAAACACACACAGAGGATTCCTGCTGCTCATTCCTCCACATCCATCCTCTGCCACTCACATCATAATTCATTTAGAATAAATAGCATCATCATCCAACAGATATGGAGAAACGGGTGGCGTCGCAGGGATCGTGATTATTCGGCGCACGTGCGCTGGCGCTTTGAAAACAGGACGTCCACTGGGCCGTCACATGTGGCCACGCTTTGACGAAACAGGAAACGAGCGTGCGGGAGCTGATGTAAATAAATCAATCTGGGCGACTGAACGGAGGTGAGCGTTACCAAATCAAGCCCGTGCGGTTCCACATGACGACAACTTCTTCTCAGCATTTTAATATTGTCAACTGAAAAGAATTAAAGGTACGGTGTGCAGGTTTTTTTTTTTAAAGGGGGCCATTTCTCGGTGACAGCAGTGGGACAGGTCAGAACTAACGTGTTAGCATTTCTATTCTATTTGTATTTCTTACATTAGTGCAGCTAATACACACACACACACACACACACACACACACACAGTCCTTAAGTTGTTGGGCAGGTAAGGAGGGTGAACTTTGGTGTGTTCACAAACAAATCCTGCATACTGTACCTTTAAAAAAAAAAATCAAAATTCTTTGCTAAAAATATTAATTTGCCACCAAAAATAAAAACTTTACGCAATATTCAAACTTGATATTTTGAACACGTAACACCATTAAGATGGCTGAAAGACATGATTTGGAAGAGGCTCCTCCCCCCGCGGGTCACACTGGTCAAACTGGTCTCCCTGATCGTCCTCACCGCTCACGGCTCATCTTTGCCTTTCTCAAACCCTCCTTTCTCCAGCCCCGTTGCCATGGCAACCACCTCAAAACAGTGCTCGGCCCCCGGCTCGGGCGAGGGGCCCATGGGGATGCAGTCGTAGCCTTTGCATCCCGAGCTCATGCGCTTGCGGTTGCGTGCCCCGGGTTGGTAGAGCTGCATGGCCGGACGATCCTGCGGGGGAGGGGGGTGGGGTGTGGGGAGGGGGGGGGAGCAGGGAGATGAGCATTTCATATTCCCTATACTGCCAAGTGATCTATTTAAAAAAAATAAAAAATAAAATAAGAATAATAATCTTACACAATGGACCTTTTAATGTCTGGAAGCAAAGCAATCAGAAGCCTGCCCCGCGACTCATGCTCACCTTCTCGCTCACCTTGTTTCGGAGGCGTTCCTTCCGATTACCCAGCTCGTCCCTGTCCTCCTTGCCCAGCTTGTCCCCTCCGTCGGGGCAGTAGGAGAAGCCGTGGTGGTGGTGGTGGTGGTGCCCCTCCTTCTTGGCCCGGTCTTGGCAGTAGCCCTTCCCCCACTTGGTCTCGTCTTTGCGTCGCATGAACTTGTCGAACTCGTAGTGGTGCCGCTGTCGTTTCCTCTCCTCGTCCTTCCCTCGGTGGTCCTTGTCTCGCTGTCGCCGCCCGTGCTGCTGCTGCTGCTGCTGCTGCTGCTGCTCCCTCTGCTCCTTGTCACTCTCAGGCTGACCTCTAGTGGTAGGAAAGGAGACTGTTGAGATTGGTGTCAATCTACGCCGATGTATTACAAGCAAGATATTTTTTTGGTTGCATTTTTACTTTGAATGTGGATGACAACTATTTTTATTTGTAGTATTTACTGGAGTAGAGACCCAAAACCTGATGCTTTTATTTGTTTGAGAATTAAAAAGATAAAGGCACAATAATGGACTTTTTAATACCTGACAAGAGTTTTATGTTTAAACCAAGAGCAGGTCCTTTCTTCTAGAGATGCCAGAAAAGCCTACACACTGTGCCTTTAACTCCTCAGGTGCGTCAGTAGCTTTTCCAATTTTAAGTCTCAGTTTCATTGTTTTGCTTTTCAAAATAACATTTCAGGGCAACATACTTTTCTTTGGGATCCTTTGACTTCATTTGTCCTCCAGCTTTCTCCCATTTCCCTCGGTCCGTCTCCCCGGTGTCACTTTTGTCTTTCATTCTGTCCGAGTCCACGTCCTCGTCCCTGTCGCTTTTCTTTAGGAGCTAAATGTAAAAAAAAATAAAAGAAAACAGGAAAGCCTTCTTAACTATTTGATTCTCCATCTGTCAAACCATCACTGGATCTCTGGGGGAGACTGACCTTGATCTTTATGTCTTTGTCGGACATTTTCTTCTGCTTGTCGGCCTCTTTCCGTTTACGTCGCTCCTCCTCTCGCCGCTTCCTCTTCTCCTCCTCCCTCTGCCGTTTCTTTTCCAGCTCTCTCCTCCTCCTCTCTTCTCTCTTCTCCTCTCGTATTCGCTGTGAGGTTCAGCAACAAGAGAGAGTCACATTTTCATTTATTTATTCATTCATTCATTTAAACCTTTCTTACCTGTTTTTCAATTTTCTTATTTTTGATGTACTCCAGCAGGGGCGTGGTCCTCTTGGCTGAAAAGTGGAGTTGTGATATTAAGTCAATAGTAAAGACACGGTGGTTGATGATTCTGTGTGTGTGTGTGTGTGTGTGTGTGTGTGTGTGTGTGTGTGTGAGACTGTACCTATGAGCTCCCTGGTCTTGGCCTCGATCTCTCCCAGCAGAATCTCGGGGTTGGCCATAGACTTCTCCTCATCACAGGAGTAATTCTCCAGGAAGCGCTTGTATTCTGGATCTGAGCGGATAACGTGTCATTTTCTACATTTTACAAAGTAACAAAGTGAATATCACAACTATAGTAAATAGGAGAGAGAGAGAGTGAGAGTCTCATGATTTCAGTACCTTCCTCGATGCTTCCGGCTTTGGCATCTTTCTTCTTCAGTTTTTTCTTGCTAATTTTCTGGAAGGGAGCAAACTCCACTACAGCGGGAAACTCCTGACCTGAGCGGGACATTGAAGTAAAAGGCAGCATTTCAAACACCACATACCAAGTGATAACATTTAATGGCATTACATCAAAATGAAAAAGTGTAAACTAATTGATGATATAAAAAAAAAAAAAACCTTTATTGTCGATGAAGACGTAGCCGTCAAATCGGTCCCTGAACAGCAGGATGTCCTCTGGGTTTTTGAAATTGATGTAGGCTCTGGAGAAGAGGTGAGGATACAGGCTGCAGGACACAGAGAGAAGAGATCAACTGAAGTCAAGGACAGTTTCATTCTGCTTGTTCGTTTTTTTTAGTTTAAAAAAAAAAAAGTTTATCGTACCTTTGATCAGCTGGGAAAAACTCAAAATAGTCGTAGGATGGCAGAGGACTCAGCTGCTCCTCCAGCTGCTCTTTCGACAGATTCGGAGGAAGCCGTCGAATCACCACCTGTAATAAAGTATTATTATTATTATTATTATTATCATTATTATTATCTTTATGTATTTCACCAAGGGCAGGCTTCAGCTTTTATTCCTCCAGGTCTACAGATGTGAATAATTCCATCTTCATCTGAAAGTCACATTATAAAACAACACATGCTGCATGGTTCAAAACAGCGATGGTTACACTGCATTGTATGTTGATGTCTTATGATGCTACTACTACGATTATTACAACTACTGCTACTACTAACAACAACAACAACAACAACAATTATCATAGCAATAACAACAAAATAAAAAATATAAATGATCAAAATAATAACACTGAGTTGACCATTAACGTATAAGGAAAACAATAATAATAATAATGTTAAACAAGAAAGTAATGAATTATAATGTTGTGTGTCAGCATTTTAAAGAATTATCTGGTCTCTATTTTCTTCGATGGCAGAGAAACATTAATATTTTTTAATCAATAATACACCATTATAATTGAAGTAACTGTCTAAGAATATGTCGATGTGTGTGTTTTAAACCGGGCTCCAATGGCCACCACGGAGCCGTCGTCCTGTGACGCTGTGTTTACGGCCTCGTCACGAATCCGACATACAAACATCCGCTTTCAAACCGACCGAAACAAACCCGTGTATTCAAACCGGGTCGAACAGCAACAAGAGGGATAACGTGTGGTTCGTATCCAGGTCCCCAGTCTCTGTCCGTGGTGCTGAAACCATTCCACCTCCTCCATGTCTCCTCCTCCTCCTCCTCCTCCTCCTCCTCCATGTCTGTTTTCCACACACACGGTGCGACACACGGACGGAAACACGGGGCTCTGTACCTTTGTGAACACCTCCTTCTTCTCCTCCTTCTGCTTGTTGTTCCCGGGAATGTTCTCCTGGTCCCTCTGGAGGTCCCGGAACTGGATCTCCACCACGCTTCTCTCCTTGCCCACGGTCATCGGGTCCTTTTCACACCTCATCTCCGTCCATCGCCGTCTCCCTCCTGTCTGTGTGTTGTTAGTGTAGCCGCGCGAGATGACAGAGATATCGCGAGAGGACTTGGCAGAGGACTGTGAAGTTGGTGTGGAAGTGGAATAGCTCATGTTTTGAGACGGGCTTTCATATACATACGTTTGGGTTTGTTTTTTAAGTTAGTTTTTTTAAATTACGTTTTTCAATGCAGTTATTACTCATAAATGGTTAGATATCACTTAACAGAGACTTAATCCAAATAATCCAAATAATCCAAATTTACGCGCGCGCGCACACACACACACACACACACACACAAATGTAATTGAGATTGAACAATCTTATTGAGATTTTTGCAATTTGATAAGAAGTGATGGTTGGAGAAAACAACATAAAAGCATTTGTATTTAAATGTATATAGTTGGCATTCGCGTTACTCTTAATTCCACTCACTGTTCGAAAATACAATATAAAAACAAATCGCACAAAAAATGTCACAACATTGTTTAATCATATTTGTTTCTTTGAAATAATTTGACCATGTCACATAAATAAGAATCTCACTGCCCACGTGCGCAATTATTCATCCAGAGACGCGACGCTTCCCGCAGAGCTCCACGACTCCCGGCAGGATGTCTGGCTCACTGACCGTCCGTGGACGTCCCTGTGGGGGACTGAGGAGCAGACGGAGCGGTGGTGAGGGGGGAGAAAATCTCCCGTACATGTTCTACCAGAGACACTGTCCCGCGAGCCTCACACCCTCTCCCTTTTCTGGGACGATCGTTATGGAACTCACCGCAGAGGAAAGGCTGTCTGCCGCCGCCGACGCTGCTGCCGCCGCCGCCGCCGCCGCCGCTGTCCACTCGCAGCCGGGGTCTCTCCGGGGTGGACACGGAGCTCTTCAGGCTGGAGACGAAGGTGGAGCAGGTGTCCAAGTCCCTGCAGACCCGCTCCTGGGAGTAGATGAGGGTGGATTTGGACGGAGTGCAGCCCATCACTGCACTTGCAACATGTGTTCCCAAAACAGTGGAGCTGTGGGGGGGAATCACTCCTCCTCTGGACAGGCGATCAAATGGCACCCGAGTTGTAGCCCACACTGACAGCTCCCTTTCAAAATAAAAGTCCAGGGGGCTCCGTTTATCATAATGGACACAGCAGGTTCACTTCCAGTGCTCTGTCTGGGGCAATGCATGTTTGCGACAATTGCTCTGCTGTGTAGAATTTAGTGGCCTCTAGTGGTGAGGCTGCAAATTTCGACCAAATGAATACTCCTTTTGCACTTCGGCTGTTTCCTTCTGTGTTTACACCGACTCAGACACTTCACATGTTGAGAATTTAAAGATGCAGTGTGCAAGATTTGCTGATATCCAGAGGTGAAGGTGCATGTTGTGTCCATCACCTCACCCTCACCCTTTTGATCATGCAGGAGAACCTATGGTACTCAAGCCGTCATCAAAACTCAAAAGATGTTTAGTACATCTACTCTGGGCTACTGTAAAAACATGGCGGGCTCCATAGAGACGACCCCCCCCCCATGGAAATGTACATTCATGGGTTTTTTTTAAGAAAATGGAAAAAATAAACATTTACGTGATTATACATTTATAAAAATCTGTACGTTATTGTTTTGTAATACTTTTAGAAGTGACAAAAATTACCCAAATCTGACACACTGCACCTTTAAGGACGCTTGTGTCAATGTGAGACTTGTATCAAATGATTATTAAATAACAGTAAGCAGACAAACTGTCCGTTAAGGTAAATGCATGGTTTATTGTAGGAATTAATAGCAATCGTTTTCACCAAAACTGCTTGATCGAAGGTGAAAATCCACAGGTGAAGCATCGCAGAGGCTACTGCCACGGGCAGTAATAAGTGACTACAGTCTGTTCAGTTGTGACGCGAGATGAGCGGCGCTTTGCTCCGTTCCGTCAGGTGTCAAGAGGATCACATCGTCTTCAGGCTTTGACCCAAGGTCCAGTGCTAAAACCGAGAGCTCCTCCCCATGACCAAAGCCCAGGTTCATTCCCCCTGTTAAAGTGCATCCTTGTAAAAAAAAAAAAAAAATTAAAATAAAAAATAGGTTCGCGGTACAGCCAGTAGCTGTACACAAAAATTCACCCTCACATTTACTGGTGTTCGAAATGTTCTCGACAGCCTGTTCTATTTTCGTCAGTTACAGAAACATCCACATAGAATGCACGAGAGGGGAAATCCACAGGAAACCTTTGGCGGAGGACGATCGCTGACATCTCGTTTTGAACGCTGCTCTTGGTTTCAGACACGCGTACCTATGACAACCTTCTGCTACTCGACAATCCCGCCACCCGCCGGGGTGACATCACGTGCTGGTGTCCGATAAGGTGTCTAGCATGACGTCGCTCTCGTACATGTCGCACTCCAGGGTGAGGGAGAGTCGAAGCGGCGTCTCCAGCATCATCTTGTCCTGATTCGACAGCGGCGTCTCCAGAGACGTGATGCTGCTGGTGTCCTCCATTCTGGGCGTGGCCAGAGTGTCGCCGGACTCCGACGTGTTCAGCATCTTCATCAGGGCTGGAGTGTTCAGGTTGCCTCGCACTTTGTCATTAATGTCTGTGCCTTGGTGGAGACAAGTGATGACACTTTATTCTCACAGAGGTAGTGGGTGTGGCAATAAAGTTTTACATTTCAAATGAAGAAAATCAAATCTTAAAAACAATTTCAGAACTACTCCTGGGTATGGCAATGTATCATACCTATGTAGGCATCAGTGTCACCGATGTACATCTCTATACAGTGGCCGAGCATCGTCACGGAGAAAGTGTCGTCCCTTTTCAGTCCGAGTGCCTGTCACAGAACAGAGGAACACAAAATAAGAGTTTCTCACTTAAAGTGAAATAGGAAAAATCAACCTATTACACGCTAATTAACATGCGAGTATGAAGGAAAATGGGACTTTACTGTGTGAAAATAGTCAATGGCACTCTCGAAGTCGCCCATGAGGCTGTGCACGTATCCTATGGCAGCATAGGTGGAGGCGTGCTGTGGGATCAACACCAGGGCTTGACGGTGGTATTCCAGAGCCTGGTTGTACTTTCTACAATTACCAAAGATCACAACAAACAAAGTTAATAACGTATCGATGGATTAAAGGTCGTTAAAAAACAAAGATTGTTACAGAATGGACAGTTAGGGTGCCATGTTCTTATTTCTGTAAATCAATGATGCACCAACAAGATTCACAGTGTTTTCTTTGTGCACGGAGGAAAGGTGCTATTTTGGTGAACTATTCAATCCTTTCAATTCAACCTCTTGTGTGATGCACATTCAGAACAACCCTTATATATATTGAGTGGTGCCTTTGAATAATTCATGAGGGGTCTCTGCATGCATTCTCAATGAGGACCCTTCCTATGCAGTGACTGCAATGGAACAAGTGGGCACAGCTATTGTAGGATATTGATAGAGAGAGGAGAATTGAACCAATGGAGAGGAGAGAACACTCCAGGCATTTTTTCCCCTCCAATCATTCACTCAGAGAAAACGTAGTCATCAATATTTCACTGCCTGTGCGTTCTCCCGTATGATCGACTCATACTTACTTTAGTTTTCGGCACACATGGCCCAAGTTGTTTAGCAGAGGCTCCCATTTGTCCACAGTGACCTTTAATAAGAAAGATAAACACTACTTTTATATTACAGCGATGGTTTTCAATCACAACAGAATTGTTTGTACTTTGTGTTCAGGTGCATATGATGAAAATGTGGTTTGTCTGGCAGCTGATGCTGCAGTTTTTTTTTTTTATAGGCCAGTGTATCAAGATCAGTTTGTGTCACCACAACTGCATCAAAACTCTACTGAGCTGCTTCCAGTCATGAGCTGGAGATCCCCTGATTTTCTGCAGAGACAGCGCATGTGTGAACACACACTATGTCCAAACACCAGACTTTCTGTGGACTATATACCTTCAGTATTATTTTGACAACAACTCCAGAAGGGGTGCACACGTGAAGGCAGAGGGATATTCTGGTGGGTGTGGCTACAATGGAAAACTACAACATTTCAAACATGCCATGCACACTACATTCTTTTTTTCTCTCCACGGCAAAACAATGAGACCCGTGAGCTCCTGGCAATAGGGGTTGATGGCAATATACAGAGCAATGTTGACGGGGTGACAGACGTAAACAAAACGCTAGCTCCTGTTTTTATCAAGGAAGCCTTCTGCTCCTCCTCTAATGTGCTAGCTCCGCCTCCTGTGTGACTATCACACAAAGACAGCACTGTGACCGACAGTAAAGTACAGACAGTTAAGATGCAGTACATCCCTCCAGTGACATGTTTGAAAGTGACTCATTCTGACGAACACAGCATTAAGTGCGATCCCATCTGTTGACGCGCTATGATTTTAATGAATGCATTTACCTCATTCCCTATGGCTTTGATTTTCTCCATCGCATCAAGAAACAGCCGCTCCGCTGTCTTCCAGCTGAAAGAGTGGAGGTCATAAATATGAATGATCTTAATAAACAAGATTACAAACATCGCTGCTGTTCCGACATCTGTTTGCTGCCAAAGGCATTCTGTCAAACTAGAGGCGTAATTACTGAGTACTCACTCTCCGTTTTGAAATGCGACCACTGCCACCTCGTGTATGACGAATGGATCCTCTGGAGCAATGCTGAGCGCCTGGCTGAAGAAACGCTCTGCCAGCTTGGAGTTGTTGGTGAGGCCGTACTCCAGGCCGATGTAGAGCATCGGTAAGTGACACCTGATGGGGACAGAGCGGAAGACAATCCGTTTTGTTTTCATTACCGGAAACATTATTGGATTTTGTTGCGATCCAGATCCTCCGGGGTCCTTCCGTTGGCCTTGCGCATACCCTTTCATTAGCTGTGCTGCTGTAAAATAGGCCGCCATGGCTTGGTCATGCTCGCTCTCCACTGCAAACGAGTGACCATAGGCAATCCATGCAGGGCCATAAGTCCGCTCGAGGGTTGTGGCTTTGCTGCAGGAGATATTAAATGTCCATTATGTGGAAGTGACCCAAAATAAATTCCTGTAATCTGGACATGAAACAGATTTTGGGGTTTTTGGAGCACGTCTGTACATACCTGAGGTATCTTCGAGCGTGTTCGTTTTTATGGCCGACCATGAGATAGTAGCACCCAACAGCAAACCAGGACACCTGGTAATAATAATAAAGAAAATCTTATGTTAATCAATGTGGACATCGAGCTAAACAGGATGACGTGAAATAAGTG
This sequence comes from Chascanopsetta lugubris, assembly GCA_016785325.1. NCBI lineage: Eukaryota > Metazoa > Chordata > Actinopteri > Pleuronectiformes > Bothidae > Chascanopsetta > Chascanopsetta lugubris. The sequence goes on along the minus strand of JAFBJT010011619.1, from coordinate 29,941 downwards.
AAGGACTTACTGGGTTGTTGGGATACAAGTCTACAAGTTTGTGTGAAAGGTAAAACAACTCTACGAGAGAAGAAAAACACACCACTGAATACAGAGAAACAAATAATTGAAATTGAAATAGTGCAAGATTCAACTGTGTGGATCAGTGGTTGATTTTACCATTTGCTTTTCCGAGCTCCACCAGAGTTCCTATATGAACTGGTAAACAATTGGCATGGAATGGGTCTTTGACCATCACCCTGAAATATAAACAAAAGAGATTGACGCACTTCAATTTAATTTGCTCTTTAAATACATAATATCATCACTTCAACTCATTCTCATCCAATCTTAGAGGCCAAATATTGTTGGCAGATGATGTTTCTTCATATCTTTACAAACCCAAACCCAAAGCACGTACATTGATGTAAGCTTGTAGCACATCTTGAAATCACAGTTATAATAATGCCTCTCAGCGAGAGACACCACGACATCCAAGTTGTCCTGGAGACCGTTGACCATTTCTGGCACCACCAAATCACTGGGCTTGTTATACTGCAGAGGGAGGGAGGAGAGAGAGGTCGTGGGCACAGGTTTAGAAACAATGGGAGAGAATGAGAAAAACAGCTCTCAATAACACAAACACGCATTAGCATTACAATATATCAATTGTATATAAATGGGTCCTGTAGCTCAGCAACACAGGAGAGGATCACTGAGTGATAATTATGATGAATTATGTTACAATTACAAATGTTACAATAAATTACAATAGTATGTCTCAATCCTTTGTTTATTTCTAAATGCACGTGACAGCCAACAGAAAAATAATGAGGCTTAAAACAAACACACAAGTGACCACCATCACAGCCCCCATACCTTCTTCAACTTATTCTCAAAAAGGAAGTGCAACAGCTCCTCCTCTTCCTCTGTGCATTGTTGACTCAGGGGAAGCGAGTCGAGGAAGTCTTTCTCTGTTGAAAAATGAAAAACCCGTTTCATAAGGGCTGCTGCGATTTCAAAATAACTAACAATGAATGAAGAGTGTAGAAATCGATATGATTGGCACACATCACTGGTTTAAGAGACGAGCCTCACCTTCCTGTGCAGTCAACATGTGGTGAGATGTTAAAAGGTCAAAGGCTTCAAAGCAGTACACATCCAGTTTTAAGGCCTCTTTGTAGCTGGAAGTGGCCAGTGGTCTGTTGTCCATGGCATCATAGATCTTTCCCCGCAGGAGGCAGATGGAGCTGCTGATCTGAAATATTCCAGAGAGCGGGAGCAATCAGAGAGGAGAGGTCAGTGTCTTCGGTAAATGTTATGGATATGACTCAGTATCTTCAGTATTAACTATCCTGCCATGACATTATCGGGACGTAGGTGGCAATTTGAAATGTCCTGGCATTAATAAATGGTTTATGCAAATGAATGAGCAAATGACACACAGCGAGTGCAAAGAACAGATACTGCAATGAGCCTTTCTTTGTATGTCACTGCATACATTTAACACTAGATCATTTTAGCGGCATAAAACATTAACGTTAAGCTGTACAGATCGATTTAAGTTTGCTTAAGTTAAACATTTCCATCGCTGACAAATAAAGATGGCATTGATCTTTAGTTTATATAAAACATTTCAGTATTTCAGTGATGGGCCAGACTCACAGAAGCAGGGGACATGTCCCAATCCTTGGCCGACTCGGCTGTCCCACTGTCCTCCTTCACACTTCTGTCCAACAGCTTCTTACTTGCTGGCTCCTCTGCATCTAGAATATCCAGGGCTTGTTGGAACTCTTTGGCAGCATACTAGAAAATATAAAGATGTAATAAATAGATGAATAAGAGAAACACACAGAAACCGATATCCTCATGATCATGTCCTGCTAATGACTAATATGCTGGAGATGTAGAGTTTTCTTTGCTACTCACATGGCACCTAGCAGCGAGGTACTGACAAGCTCCGTATAACTGTGAGGGAGGAAATAAGAAAGGTTTGAAACAAAAACTAGATTGAAGTAATGGTACAAGCAAAACAAGCACTACATAGTTTCACATTGTTGAACACTTAGGTAAATATGGGCAGTACATTAGTCCAATTAGATGCCATCAACTCTTCACACTGCACCTTTAATATGCCAGTACATAATCTCAATCTTTGTTTACCTTGTCAAGTTTTCTTGAACGGAGAGCATGGGAGGCTCTATGGTACTGTGACGTCAAATAAAGGCACTGTGCTAGCCAGTAGATATCCTGTGGATCCTCTGCATAAACAAATAAAAACAAATATAGACAAAAGTGTACAAATGGCAAAGAGGGAACCGTGTCTGACGTATATGATATTTACATAGAAGCTACACACAACTGGGAGAAGAGTCTTTAGTTTATATGAATACAACAATGTAGCCACGCAAATGAATGGATCTCCGACATTCTTGGAGTCTTGCTAACATTAGCTTGACAACTTTAAATGACAGGTTAGCTACTGTTATGCAGCATTACAGTCACTCACCATGGGAAAGCGATGCTATCTTGTCGGCCCAAAACAGAGCACTCTGATACTGTTGCTGTAAACACACGAACAGAACAGGAAGTAGTCAATGCGTTTAATAGTTTTGCTTTTCGTCGCGACCTGACATCTTTAATACTTCCAGTCAGGGCAAACTGTCAGTGATCGTTCCCCCTAACGCCAGCTATGCTCGTAAGCTAGCATTAGCTAGCAAACACAGAAAGTCGTAAAGAAATCATGAGTTGGTACCTGGTCGATGTACTGACGCACCCGCTTCCTCAGTCTGTCGAGATTCATGATGTGTGTTAAAAAGCTAACGTCCTGTTTTATCAGAACCGGGTCATTATGTGAGAAACTATACAACAAAACAGCAACTACGTGCTAGCTCGCTAGCTAGGGTAAAATCAAATCCGCGGCTTCTTTCTGCAGCGAGTGTTCGGTCAAATGGTGCCGGAAGGAAACTCGTGGTGAATAAAACGTTCCGCATCCATTCAAATGTTGTTTCGGATTCGTTGAACGTCCATGATGTTGCCACATTAACTAAAAATAAAACACAATTACACATATCTGACTACTTTATTTGCAAGTTTATTTTTTTGTAAATAAACACACAATAATAAATCATATTTTCCAGACAGAAAAAAATCCAAACAAAATGAACATAAACAATAAAAGGGAAGTTTTTGAAAAAAAACAGTGTGTGATTTCTTGTTTGCATGTTTCAGGAGAGGGATCAGATTATTTCGATCAAATAAATATTGTTTATTTGTTGTTATATATATTGCACCAGTAGAATCAGGACATTCAGGTGAATCCAATGAGGTGGATTAATCTACAGATCTATGTTTCTTTTGCTGTATCTCTCCTCCTGTGTCTTCTTTCTCAACCGTTCCTTTCTTTGTTCCATTTCCTCCAGGTGTTGTTTTGCTCTTAGGGCTGTGTGCTGTTGTGTCTATGTTTGCTCTTCATCACAGTCGCTCCTCTGCTTGCTGGGTTTCTCTTGTCCCTGTTGTTGATACATAAAGTGAAATATTACAATACAGCTCAATAGGAGACTGTGTAAAAAAAACACGATATGAGCACATTCGGTATACATGATGTCTGAAATGTGCACCGTCACCTTTTGTGAGTTGGCTCTTGCTGGGTATCGTGTGATGCTGTCCCGTAACTTCAGTGACTTGAGCCAGTCGTCGTGCCAGCTCCTCACGTTGTACTGAGGCCTGCACTGACCCAGACGCACCAAGATCATCTGATTCTCCTCAGTGATGCGGAGCAACTCCCGCCGTCGCTTCTCTTGGCCCAGGCTACGGTGAAGATGAGCAAGACAAGACAACGGGCGACTTAAAACTAAAAATGTGTGTTCCACAACACTGACAACTTAAGGGTTAACTGGCCTTTTCTTCTCATAGTCATTTCTGTTGTCCACTGCTCCACTTGTCCTCATGATTTGTGAGATTTTTTCCCTGTGGACGTTGTTTCTTTGCCGAGTCATCTCCTCTTCAAGCTGATATGAATATAATGTAAACAACATATCATGCACTCAACTCATCGTTTACAACTTTGATTACACCCATTGTTACACCAGTCTTTCAATTTCAAATGTTGCTGGGAGGTTTCAGCATGTTTTAGACAGGTCTGCTGCCCCCCTGTGGAGAGAAAATGAGCTGCAATAAAACCAGGGAGGGTGAGGTATGGAACCTTTTCCTTCCTCATCTTCAGAGCCAGGTGAGCGTATGTCTTTGGTGGAGTCATGTTTATTGATGATGTCATTGATTTGACCTTTGGTAGGAAATGGAAGAAAATCAAATTAAAGAAAATTCTAAAAACAAATAAATTAATTAGATGGTCACAACAACAACAATAATGATGATAACAACAATTATAATAGTCAAGAAACAATCAATAATTAATAACAATAACAATATAGAATCAGTCATTTTGAAAAAAAAGAAAGAAAGAAAATAAACCACGATGCTCCTGACCTTCCTTCTGTGTAAATCATATGAAGCTTTATCAAATTTCTGCTGGAGATGCTGGTTCCCAGTGGGAAACGGAGGAGGATGTGGAAGATGCTGCATCATAGTCTGTGTACAGAAAAGACTTCAGGGCTCGCTCCCCAAACAAAAGAAGATGAAGAGGAGAGGAAAAAAAAACAACATATTACAGTGGTGTAATATTCTGTATGAGTGTTGTGAATGAATCATAGAAACAAGGAGGCTCTCTAACCCCCGTCCCCCTGTGTTTGGCTGACTCACCTCACTCTCTGCTCCGACTCCTGTATGTGTCTCAGCAGCATCAAAACTCCTCATCCGCTCCTCGCGTGTCCGTTCAGGATCCAAAACCTGTTCCGGCTGGTCGACCGACCGGGGACGGGGCGACGGCGGTCTGTTTTCTGCCTGTCATACACGGTTGCCATGACAGCAGCTGGGGCAGGCAGAGATGAATGCATGAATGAATGGCTTCAACTGATGCGCTTGTTTAGCAAGTACCACATAGAGAAATTAATTGGGGAGAGAGCGAGAGAAAGAGAGAAAGAGAGAAAGAGAGAGAGAGAGATTGATTCATGAAAAATAAAGGGGTCAAATGTCAAAGTATCCAGTTGAATTGATGTGAAGTTTCTATAGTTCCCTCCCTGTTGCACAGGGATGAAAACAGCCCTGGTGACAGTCACTTAGGAAACTTGAACTGGAGCAGCTTCTGTCAACACACATGGAGAAAGACATTTCAAACACAGGGTCAAAATAATAAATCGTTGAATGTTAATACCTTCATTTAAATTATATGATAATATAGAGCTTGAAACACAATTATTTCTTTTCATTCTTATACATTTAATTCTCTTTATTTCATACATTTGATTTAATTTTACATTTGATTTTCTTCCATTGACTCACAATATCCCATAGGTGGACACTGTAGTAAATATACAGGAATAAAAAACAAAACATAGAATACAATTCTGTGGTTCTGGATATTTAAACACAGAGAGTTGTATTGACAGGGTTTTGTTGAATGAATCCCTTTATAAGTGACTTCAATGAATGAATTCACAACAGCGCTGCAACACTGCCCCCTACTGGCTAATATTTCGGTGCAGCTGAGATCATTACCGTTAAACAACACATCTCAAGGCAGAATGAAAAACCAAATCAGCAGTGGAGCTCGGATCAAAATGTAATAGATGATTGTATTATACCTTATAAATATATACATTAAGAAACTATTTATTTTGTGGCAGATTACAAATTAGAGCATCAATTATGTCACCAAAAGTCATTGTATTATAGATCGATTAAAAAAATATATAATGCAACTGGTTTCATCAATATTGCATCATTGTAATTTACTTTAACATAATTTCTGTCCTGCTCAGATATAAATTTTGAATGAATGTCGTAAAACAATAGAAGCACAACCGACTCCTGTTTCGGTCATTTAAGTCTGATCATTAATTAAGAGAGGAACATAGTTGATAATGATGTGTTTAAACTAATGACGCTTGTTTTCTTGTCCTGCTCCGTACGTCAGGGGTTTGTCACCAGCTCCAGGAAACACTCACTGGTGATTTCCATCGTTCCCCGTGTGGGAATAAAGTGCTAAGAGAGGCAGCCTCTGTGGAACACAGGAAGTACTGTAGGACCTCATTCACACAGCAACACAACATGTGCGCGCGTGTGTGTGTGTGTGTGTGAGTGTGTGTGTGTGTGTGTGTGTGTTGTCATTCTCATAAGACCAGTTTCAGTCTGAAAGGCATGATGGTGTATGTATATGAATAAATGATGACAGTCAGTTGTAATGTGTATGTAATGTTTACATCACGTGGTAATCTGACAGACAGTGGGACCTAAAACAAATATGACCGTGTCAGAGTTAATTCAATGTACTGTTGTCACTATTTTCATGATAAGACGAAAATAAAATGCACTAAGTAAGAATATTACCATCATTATTATTACTACAAAACCCAATTCCATGGCCAATTCAATTGAGATATTCTTCTTTAAATTCAAATGTTGGTTATCGTATTTTTATGTGAAGTACTACTAACTACTAAACAGTTTACTCTGATGTAATGAGCAGTAATGAAACAGTTTTTTTGTGTGGAATACCTGTGTCACTCTCTCTATGACATGCACTCCCGTTGTGTCACACTTTACATCCATACTCTGTTGAGTGCTTTTCAAAGTATGACGTCATCTGTCCGTGGAAATAAGGGAAATACCCCCAAACCATCAGTAGTAAACAAGCGACAAACCTTAGAGGAGACACATACGATGCCTAAAGATGTACGTAGCGTCCGTGACGTCACCCATGATTTTCTCCAGAGTGTTTATGAGGCTTGTAAAAAACATTTGACATAACCAAAAATAAATAAATAAATACATAAATAAAATAAATAAAAAAAGTTTATGAGGCTTGTAGTTGTACTCGTCGCCATCTTATCGATGCCAAACGCCTCCTACTTCCTGGTTCATCCAAAAACGGATGTTGGTGGTGCTGTCGCAGCGTCATAGCAGGTGTCACCGAAGAAACCACGCCCCTAATTATGCACAAATTCAAATCTGTGAACTGCCGTTTTTTCCACTTCCGTATTGGGCTCAGTCTTACGTCAACCCCGGAAGTGGCCGCCGGGGCCAAACAGAATTGATTACGGTGGGAAAAGAAGAGGGTCCCCGCCATATTTTCGAAGCCAAGGAAGTAAAGAAAGACAAGCGCCGGGAACAAATGGAGGCAGAACGTCTTCTTCATGTGGAATAAGAGCACAACACAGTTCAAGCACATCAAAGCAGATGGTGGATATTTCAGAGGTATGATTCTATGACTATCATTTTAGGTGAGCCCACGCCGGCCATCTTTGTTTTCAGCTCACACTTGCACTGTCAGAGTCCATTGTGAACTTAGTAACTGGAGTGTCCCACCTGAGATATACACACTTCCCTCAGAGCTCATGTTGTGTGGTTGATGCCTGGGGCCAGAACCACGGGTGAGATCAGCCGGAGGAGCATTTCCCCCAGGGTCAGGATCAGGATCAGGTTTTCACCTCTGTGTGATGGAAAGGAGGGACCATGGTAACAGGTCCCATGAGGAGGTCCTGTTTGGAGGTGGCTCCGTCACACCCAGTCTGCTCGTTAGCATCAGCTGTGATTTTACGGGTCTGATTTTTACAGCCTTTCCGATCAATGATAGAGCTTTACTTACGCAAAGGTATCAGATGGCGAGGAGGTGATCGTCTATCGGATTGTAGCTCGTGAAGCATTATAAAGACTGTTTTGACCTTCTTCAAAATAGAAGCAGACATTAGAGACATCTCTGGACTTCTTCCGGGCCTGAGCCTCCTTTGACACAGTGCAGTGAGACAGCAGCTGCACAGCCTGATCGGGAACAGCATCCTGTTATTGGCAGTGTCATCATGTTATATAATGTATTTGTCCCTCTGTGGCACTTCGAGATTTTTTACAATGAAAAGTGCATTATAGATTATTATTATAATCATTTTTTCAATTTTTATTTATTCATTTATTTGTTTTGATTATTATTATTTTTATTTTTACCTCAGGTGTATTGTGATATATATATATATATATATATATACTATGGATATGTATGAAGTTGTGTTTTGGTGAGAGGAGTTTAGGTTCACAATGTTTGAATGAGTGAGGCCAAAGTGGTTTTGGCGCTTTATTGTTTATTGTTTCTGGACATCAGTGAGTGGAGGACGTCCACTGGCACAGCGTTGAGTGGGAATGAGCATGTTGACAAGGGAGTGTGTACCTGTGTGTGTGCGCGCGTGTGTGTGTGTGTGTGTGTGTGTTGCCTTAATGAAACATATATATACGCTCTTGAAAAATGGAAAGCAGTGCTTTGGTGTTATTTGACTTATTTATGTCATTTGAAAGGAAAAAAAGCCAGGGGATGGGTGGTTGTCTGGTAAGTGGCTGTATATGCTACGTTTTTGTTTTTGAGTTTATTATTGATTTTCAGAAGAAATCATTCAACAGAAAGCAGCTCTCGCTGCATCACTTTCTGCCCCTCATGTGAACATCAGGTGTATCTCCACGTTTCACTGCATTTCTGTCAGCAGCTTGGATTGAGCGTAACAAAGCCAGAGCTCTGAGTCATTCAGAAAAGCCCTCTGACTTGATCTATACACAGAAGTTTCAGAGCAGTTCCCAGCTAATGGAAGGCAGAATAGGTAACTACTCGGAGGCGCACGCACGCACGCTCTCAGCCCCGCTGCTACATTAATGGCGCCGAGCTGCAGAGGAATGGATGCCCCCGCTCGGAAAATGGGCTTCCTCCCTCTAAAAGTGGCTCTTTTCATGACGGTTTGGCGCATAAATGCAGCACTTCCCCCACGAATGCAGGAAGTTTGCCCCATTTTGCTACTCCAGCCCACACAGGCCCATAATCCCGGATAGATCTGTGCTATGAGAGGCTATGAATAATGAAGGACGCCGTCTTTACAAGTTAAAAAAGAAACCACAGTGCTGTTATGTAACAGCGGGACGAGTTATGAGGACAACAAATTAACCGGAGAGAAGCCAAGAACAGTAACAAGCCGAACTAATCGGCCGCAGTTAGCCAACACAAAAGCAGATTGACGGTCTTTAAGTGGAACCTCAGGTCCGACCACAAATAAACATGCTCTTCCGTTTCCCCCGGCAACCTCGGCTTTTTCCGAGCATCTCGGCTTCGTGAACTCGGTTTTTCGATGGTGAGAGTCATTCTCCCAAAGACGCGTTAGATCAAGGTTATCCAGAGCCAGCTCTCGTCATTTTGGTGCCCAAGGCGATATTATGGTACGGCAACCCCATCTCCAATGAACAACAGCCATATGATAGACCCTGAAGGTTTAATTGTTGATCAAACACACCACACACACTAAATAACTATACAATAATCAATTTAATTTGATTAAATGACAGAAATAAATCCAGAGATGCAAATGATTACTATTATTTATTTCATTTTACTTATTTATTGTTCTGAATTTTTTTTGCGGTCTTGCAGCAGCACCCCTTCCAGCAGATGGCGCCCTCAGTGGGCACCTATGGCCTATACCAAGAGAGATCAATTTCAGTTTTTGCCATGTTTCTAGCCTCGTTCACATACACATTGTTTGTTGCATTTGTTGTCAATATCAAAAATACACTACATATGGACCCTTTAAATTAGTGTCATAGTCAACGTCAGGTCAAATTGTCCAAAATGCTGGATCAGTGAAGATCAAGTTATTTTTTCATCTTGTCATAGTAACTTTTTCTTCTTGTTCGTGCGCGATCATCTTTCATCCTCACTGATAACGATGCTTTGTTCTATGTATAGAGGAGGAGTGTAAAGATAGAGTCTCGAGCAGAACACACTGCTTCACTATATGACTGACCAGTGGTTAAAGAGAGGGTGAAATAGCCGGAGTATTGATTATCTTGTTGGCACTGCAGGAACCAATCAATTGCATGACCGCACATGCAGAGGCTGTATACGTTTGGGTAGACCCCGGGCTACGTTGCAGCTGTTTGTTGTATGTAGCAGAGCCATGCATCGCAATGAGAGCGAGGGAAATGACCATGGGAGAAGAATCGGGGGGGGGGCACTAGGGGGGCGAGGGAAATGACCATGGGAGAAGAATCGGGGGGGGGGCACTATGTGGTGGAGAGAAGTGGAAGAACGCTCAGGGTTTTAAAGAGACTAAAATAAGGAGGAGGAAAGGCATTCATTGACGGTGATGAGTCTCTGAGGACAGGAAACTTCATAAAAGATGATTTAGAAAAGGACTTTCTGGCTCATCTTCATCAATTTCATGAGCCGTTTCATGGTTAAGACATACTTTTAGGGTTAGGTTTAGGGCAATTCGGGTTAAGGCCCCTTACCCTTTGGGTGCTCATTAAGATACAAACATGTGTGTGTGTCTAGAAGTTAGATAAGGGCGTGTGCAGTTGGCATGGGAGCGACCACTCATTACTCATATCAGCCCACTTACTCACAGCTTTACTTGACTGGCTCGTCCTCACGCTTTGGGAGCCTGATCAGTGTGTGGTGCCTCACCCTGAAGGAAAATGGAGAACATCGACATTTCAGTCACATGCCTTATGTGACAGGTGTCTCCAAATATAGAGAATACACTGAGATGAACCCCCCCACCCCACCCCTCGGGTGATCTTACAGCTTTTTGGAGTTTTTAAGAGGGCGAGACTGAGTCTCAGGCGAAGACCATTAGATCCATTCAACACTGGGAATCAATGCAAAGTTGATTACATCTCCAAGCTCTTCCTATATTTCTGAAACTGGACAGGGTTTTATTGGACATCCATGAAATGGGCCCTGAGGTTCTCGGGGGGGGGGGGGGGGGGGGGGGGGGGGGGGGGGGGGGGGGGGGGGGGGGGGCTGCGTGGCCCCACATTCATATGGCAGTGTCAGTGAGCAACAAGGAGGCCCGGGACAGGCGGTCGATAAATTAACAATGACAAAACACCATGTAAACAGTCAGGATTTACAGCACATTATCATTGTATGAAGACAGAGTCACTCACAGGACAGGGAGCGATGTGGGCGTGGCTAAAACTGCTACCATCGACATCACCGACCTCAACTGTCATAAAATACATCAAAATTGCCGAGCACAGAAATTGCGAGATAGCTTGCATTTTAAATGCATGAGGTTGTGGGTTCAAATCCCAATCCCCATGTTACTTTTGGATAAAAATGCTACATTAAATGGTTGAATTGTAGAAATTAGAACGTACAGTTTTCTACACTTTTGTTGGTGTTGAACTTGTCAAAATAACAAATTAACACGTGAGATGTAGTGATCACGCTTCTCTCCCAAGCATATAGGAGAACATATGTTTGCCCTCAGATGTCATTAAAACTTAATGGGTGTGAAGGTCGTCCTGAGTGTATTTACTCAAGTACTGACATTTCAAAATACTTGAACTTTGCCTGAATAAGTACTTTCGACTTCAACTCCAGCCCTGTAATTAACCATGTTATTCTAATTATATTTCTGTAATCCTTGGGAATTACAAATGAAATTCCAACAATTGAGAATTAGTAAAGGTTCAGAGTGAGGAAATTAAGATTTCAAACAAATGGAATATGAAATACTTTATTGAGTGTCTACTCACCTGAATGGGCAAATCATTGTTTTCCTTACCTTTTTGAATGAGCTCCTTTACAGGGGCGGCCATGTTGCACCACCACATGTTTTTACACTGGTCCAAAATGGAAAATTGAAACACCATTTGAAGCATCTATTGGTTCTCTTACATGAGACGGGGTGGGGGTGGGGGGTGGGGGGGAGTGCAACTTCACCACTAGATATCGTCAGATCCATCAATGTGTTCATTGATGGGTTGTTTTATTCTTCATTATATATCATAGAGTTAAAAAGAAAATATTATGTCATATATATCATATTATATCCATCTGTGTAGACTCACTGCCAGTACCTGACACAATGTTGTTTATCCTTTTGGGCAGAGTAGGACCGTATCACTAAGAACCTGCACTGTGTGAATGTGGGCTGGTTTGCTTGTACAGTGGAGGACCTGTGTGTCGTTGACCTCATCTCTCCGCAGTAATGAATACGGCCACTTGCAGTGGATTTTAAAGAGGAGTTGGTCATTATGTGTGTGGGATTCCTCAATTTTCCTCTATTGGTCTTTGCCCTCTTAGTCACCATGTGGGTTTAGCTGGAGAGGCTGTGGAGCTGCTGTCTATAAACACCACACATGCAGTTGGTTTTCAGCTTCACTGAGCAGGAATGGACAAATATGGAGGCTTATATGAATTTTACATAGCACCTTCCCGTGGGCCCATATGTTGTATGCATATGTAGAGTGTTTTGTTGTGGTTTGAGGAGTCAGGGTTGGAAAGTTTGCAAGGAGTGATATAGAGAAAGTGAGAAAGTGGCTTTGGCTATGAGAGGGGGACATCCACAGGCAAAGAACTGGGTGGGAAATAACATGCTATGATTTGTGTGTGTGTGTGTGTGTGTGTCTGCGTTTGTGTGTGGGGTCATGACTTGGTTCACAGCAGCTGTTCATTTTCTACTGGGCGCTCGCTCTGAGCGGTGCCAAACACGGCTCACTGATCATATCTGATTGGTGGAGATGTTGGGTGACACACACACACACACCACAGTAGCATTTCAAGCACCTGTTTCTAAAATTAAACTGCTGTACATGAAGCTAAGAATGAAAGTTCACTTGTGTTGTGTGAATTATGGGGTGTCACAAGAGAAAAATGGACAATTAATTGACTGGGAAGACTTTAGTTATGCATAAAAGGGAGACGACTGATCCCACAGATATCATTCAAATAAATGCAAGTATTCAATAATGAATGTGATTGATAACACTTGTCAGAGAGTTATTTTCTTAAGGTTACCCCTACCCTTGTGCACGCTTGTTTATATCTATGCAGGCGAACCACAGACACCATAATGTAAAACTGGGTCCATTCCATTTGTCTCTGTGCAGAGGCTGTTAAGAAACCTCACAGGGGAGCCACGTCCTGCCGGCTGCAGTCTGGGCAATCAAAAAGAAGTATTCTAATGATCCCTGACAAAATTGTCCGACAATATCCCCCAGGGAGCAATGATACTTTACATTATGGTAGATGGATCGATGGGGAGGACGACACGAGAGGCCTCTGCTGAGAGAGAGGGAGGGAGGGAGGGAGGGAGGGAGGGAAGTGGAGCGCCTGCAGGGAGCTCTCAAGCCGATTCCACCCCGAGTCACTTTGGCCTCACATGTGCGAACTGCTGGATTAAAGGCATTCACCCTTTATCTGGGGCATCACGCTGGGTACACGTGTGAGGGCAACGTCCTGTGGCGTTGTGCCGGTGCTGCTCAAAAGGTCCCTGAGACGAGCGGGTATGTGTGTGTATATATATATATATATATATATATATATATACCGCAACGTGTGCAAACTAGTGGTAATTGAAAGTTTGATAGCCTGCTACTGCAAGGAAATCAATAAGGAATCCCTCACATTTAGCTTTTAAACAGTGACACGGCAGAAATGATAACAGCCTGCGTATTAGAAAGTCAATGAGGAAACATTTTGTTTCAAAGTGGCCCACGTCCCCGAGGAACCAGTTATCACAGACAACTGACAAGACCTGGGCGCCACCAAACTAGGTCATTAAAGTGGATTAATGCTGTAATTCAGCGATGAACACACAACACAAGCAACGCTAATGAACTCCTGCAGCCCCTCGTCAAGCCTCCTGTGCCGCGGTTAATACTGTTCACGCAAAACTCCGCTGTTTACCCTCTGTCCTCTGTTCACTGCACAGGCACTGACTAAAGAAACGGGCTAATAATAACTCTAATCATGTGGAATTATTATCATCATTCAGACGGAAACTTCGTGTCAACGTGTAACGTGAAGTTATTAGCACTGTGGTACTTTTGCGTACTGCGCAATGTTTTTTAAAAAAATTTAAAAATTTTTACCATGCACAAATTGATCAAGGCTCTTTAAAGGTACAGTGCGAAGGATTTACTGACATCTTGTGGTCAAGTTGCATGCAGCAGCTCAATACCTCTTACCGCACCGTTTACTTCCAAGTATCTCGGATAAGGACATTTTAACCAAAATAAAACCATGTATTTAGAAAAGTATGTCTCAAGGAGTCCAGCAAAGAGTGTTACAGGCTTCTGAATGACTGAAATTGGACATGTTTTGAGTTTGAATGATAACTGAAGGCTTCCTTGGCTGGAGAGATAATCAAACCAAATAATTGAGAATTCAGTCCCATCCCCGACCAATAGATTCAAAGGAAGAGGAATGAAAACAAATGGCAGGTTGTAACTAGGTCACTATAGTTCTTCCCGGGGCCATAATCTCTGTCATTAGTATTTCCTTGTATTTTGGCTCTCTGGCAAACACCATGGAGCACCTGTGATGGGGGACGGGGGGCAGCGGGGGGGGGGGGGGGGGGGGGGGGGGGGGTGTCAAACTGCACAGAACAGCTAATGGCTCCACTTCCACATACTGGCAGACAGAGTGAGTTCTGTCACTCGATTCCCACGATGACAGATCTCACACGAGGAGAATGGAACATATCTGGAAAGGCACTGCAACCACAAAGCGAATTGAAGAATTCTTTGAATTGGAAAAAGGAAAGATAGAAAGAAAAGAATGAATAGAGCAACTGTTCCCCGACACACACACATACACACACACATACACACACACACACACACACACACACACACACACACACACACACACACACACACTGTTTCCATCACCTCGCCCCAGTGAGGGCACAGACATAATCAGGAGGAAAACAGTATCGTCCTCTTTGTGATGGAAAATGTTTTAATCCGTGGAGAAAACCAGTCACACAATGGAAACAGTCGTCATGAGCGACACTAACAACCCCCGGGTCCTGTGGGATGCAGCGACTACACACAACACAATCATAATATCACATTTCAC
>JAFBJT010011619.1:0-10000 GCA_016785325.1 Chascanopsetta lugubris | reverse complement strand
AAGACGCAGACTGTGTCAGTGGGGTGCTGTACCGTTTGTCATCACTCGGAGCTGGGAGTGTCTTTGAAGTTGCACCGTCAAACAAATCACACAGCAGTTGTGCTTCGGTCACAAAGGCCCTTTAACAACCTCCGAGGATTTTCTCTTTTCTCTCCGAGTGTCTCGGTTGTAGTAGGACGGAGGATCCTCCGTCAGCTCAGGCGAGTGTTTCCAGCGTAGTGCCCCCCATGCAGTGGAAAGGCCCAATAGATGTAGTGCTCAGGCTCTTTGGCCGTGTTTTCGTCAGTGCAACACAACAGAGAGAAAACCTAAACCTAACTCTAATCCAGATCTTAATCTACGATGGCGTTAAGACTGTGGTGCGATGGTGCGGCGCCCTTATTCCGTTCTCGAGGGAGAGCCCTGCAGCGAACTGTACCTTTAAGGACTTCCTTTGGCGCGGGGTTAAGGTGAAATTGCACAATCAATCGTAAGTTAATTGTATTTTCGAATGGTAACTTTACCACGATCAGTGTCATGTAACGGCATTTTCGGGGTTTAGATACATCCAGGTATACTACTACGAGAGAGTTTGCCTATATGTGTATAGTGATGGTGTAGCTCTATATGTTGACGAGCTCCCAGCGTTTTCTCCTCGTCATGCTCGATACGTCAATGTTGCAAGAGCATTAAATATTCACTTTTGTGTTTCAAACTGAGTGGGTTGCTGCATTAGTCTGTACAAACACGGTCGGGTTCTCGAAATGGGTGAAGCTGTGTGCGATGCGTGCGGGACCTTTTTGAGCTGACATCACATGGATTCAAGCATTTCTTCCTCTCTTCGGAGTCATCCACACTCCAGATGCTGTCACTCGGCTTCGCGAGGCTGAGATAAAACCAGCGAGAGATGCTGCATTCTGATGTAAGAGAGACACCGGGTCAAAGTTGTAGCGCACAGCAGAATGACTCACTTTCTCGGCAAGATCCGGGGGAAATGTGCCATCGTGTAAAAGACTTACATTTCCCCTTTAAGCCCCTTTTGCAAAATTGCCTTCAGATAAAGTCTGGCTAAGCCTTTATAGTCACTGACCTGTTAATTTCCTTGCGGCTGCATCGCTGTTTTCCAGCAAGTTGCTTCATCTGTGGCAGCGCCCGTCCTCAAGGGTCGGCCACCAGGCTCTTGTCCGGCCCGCCGTTCTTGACCTACCCTGTCCGCCCTCAGCATAGGAACATGTCTTACATCGAGTGTACTTCATTAAGTCAATTATGTTGTGAAGCAGCTCAGTGGCATGGATGGAGATACAGTGAGTTTCCCCCCTGCAGCCTGAGCAGCAGTCGCAAGAATAACCAAAGAGTTTGTCTTGGTGAAACTTTAAGGACGTCACGGCTGCCTCCGTGAACAGCAGTGCTCTAATGAGGACATTTGGTGGCAAACGTCAGAGGGGAAAGTTACGTCACAAGCCACCACGTGTGATTACGTCCGACGTTTGAACGGCGCTCACCGACATATCCAGGCCTTCGGATGGAATGCTGATAATGTGGAAGGCACATCGCCACATTGTTGGAAGGGCAGTATCGCAGTGGATGTGTGAAGTCGGCAGGTGGCACCCTGTGTGGAAAATGGCAGTGGGTCATTGGCAGCGATGTGACAACTCGGGTCACAGGAAAGCGAGGTGTGCACGTGACAGTGGTTCACAGCGGATCACGTGAAACTCAACCGAATGGTTAGTGACACAAGCAGGAGGACAGAGTTCGTCCTCTTAGTACTGTGATGTTGCTGCTCATCTGTGGGAACACGGTGCCTTTACGATTCCTCAAGATGAGTTTCCAAGCCTTTTCAACTCTGCTATGGATATTTTTCATAATGGCCATTTTTAAAAGTGGAAATTTGATCTTAATTTTACAAATGATTTTGGTCTGCGAAAAAAAAAATGTAAAAAAAATAAACGCATGTAAAGACAGTAGGTGGCACAATATCGATAGAAAGAATGCTGAAACATGCTGTTTTCCACGTAGCACTGGACAAGAACAATGCAGATAATGGTAATCTTTACTTCTGTGAGTATTTTATTGAAATGATAAAAGTCCATGTTATTGATGTTTACAGACAAGAACGCAAAAATGACCTCTGAAGTGCCAACGTGCCTGAAGGTGGCGATAACGTTGACCGCAATGGTCAGTCTATAACAAGAAGAAGAATATGATGATCTAAGTAGGATTTGGCAGAAAGTTGGTCATCTATAACGTATGAACAGATAGTTTCTCTTGACAAAGTCTCCAGGCCGGTAGATGGCGATATAGTCAATGTCAACATCCGAGAAGAACAACATGAGTGAGCCACACACCTGTGAATGAGCACTCAGGAGGGCAAAAATCATTGTGTTTACATCCGTATTTGGCTTTAAACTATAGTTGACAGCCACAGTACGTTTTTACTGTCGGTCTGTCAGCACAAGACACGACCACATGATGCACGTATCATGATGCTGTTTGCTGTCATATCAACTCTATGAATCTGTCTGTGTAATATATTCCTGTTACACTGCAGTGTTTTTCGCTGAGCAGACACTCGTACTTAGAAATTACAGGTCCATTTTAAATGCTGCCGGAGTCATTTTCTTGTTACCTCATAGCAGGAGCCATGAATCTTACATTCAGCAAAAATACTGTGCACCATGGGGGGGGGTGGGGTGGGGTGGGGCAGGATTTATGATAAAGTAAAAATAAAAGATTCTAGATTAATATGTGCAACCTTCCCACAATAGTATAATTTGTGGAAACAAAGGAGCAGCAGTGTAATTAAAGGGGATGGGTGTGATTCAAACACCGTCCCTAACAATTTGAATAACAGCAGGGTTGGCTAAAAATATCCAACTCCAACCGCTGTGGCATCGTCGCGAGGCTTCATACAGAAGCATCGCTTGTAAATGGACCGGCTTTTCTGATAATACATCACATCAGATAACAAGTTTAGCCAGAGCTCACGCTATTTGAGGGGGAATCGTAAAAAACGGTTCCTCTGCCCGCTATGAGTTTCAATCTAAAAATAGCTGACAGTGCACTTTCATATGGAGAAAGGCATTAAAATTGCACCACTATGATGCCGAGTCAATTTTGTGCTTTACAGGCTGATTATCTTGTCACAGCCTTATTGTAAAATCTCCTCTGATCATATTGTTGCGTGTCGCTGCAGAGGATACGGCACTATACTGTATGTCGCGGGTCAACAAGCAACAATGTCTCGCTCGCATCTCTTTTTGGGTGTGGTAATGGTAGTGGCATCATCCGTGAATTAATTTGACCTGCAGTCAAGTCTATATCTGTGTTAGTTTGTGGGTTTACACCAAGTGGCCACCCTGTGAGGTGGGAAGTTTTTCCACTTCTGCAGTGGCCTCAACCGTCAGACCTGGAAGTTGTTGCTTGGGTCACTCGAGAAATGCTTCTTTGTATGTTGGTGCGCTTTATTTTGACTTTCTTCAAAGGTGCATTAGGCAACTTTTATAGTTTGAAATGACTAATGGGTTAGACGGCTGTAAGAAAAGCTAAAAACTCTCCAATCAGTCTGTGATCAGATATAATGTGAAGTGAATCGGGTCACACGCTCCCAGGACAACAACCTTGTAGTGAGGCGTATGATGCATGTTCTCATTACTCACACCCTAAGCTAACTAGCTCTGATAGAACAGAAGCAGTGGGTAAGAACTCAGAAATGTTGTCAACAAACACACGACTCCATCAAGGCACTGATAATCTGCATATTTATGCAATTTGGTGCAGGCCCAGATGAAATCAGAATCTCTGTGACTTTCAATGTGTTTACATGAGGGAGCTGTTGGTTCCCAGATGTTCCTGATCGCAGAGGTTAGAGGAGTGATGGGATATGCGGAACTGGCTGACTGCCCCACAGGGCGACTGTGGCCAGCGGAGCTGCAGGTGGATGGTTCCGCAGAACGGCTCCCTGCTCCCTCAAGGTGAGGGGGCTGAGGGGACGTTAGAATAACTCCCACAACATGGAATGAATGAATCGGTTCTCTTGTTTGATTTCTAATGAGTCAGAAGCTCATTACTGAAACAAGAATAAGTGGGTCGCACAAACATTGTTTTATATAATCCTTTTTTTCTATGTGCCCTATAAATGGTATTTCTTTGATAGCTAACCCTTCTGCAGTCGGTATTCTTATGTCCGATATGGATCGAATTCATGTCATTGGATAAACCCACAGATAATTACAACCATTATCACCTAGCTGGTAATGATAGCTGAGCATTTAGCAGGCAGATAATTCTAAAAAGTCTCACATTTACCTGTCAAGAGCTGTTTGTAAACAAGTCAATAAATCATCTGAAGAGGTGATTATGTCTCCATTGTTTCAGTAGGTCCCAATGTGCATGCATTTTACCTAAACAGAGCGAGAACTGGCTTGTATAAGCAGGTCAACTGGATCAGCATTAATCAGCCTAATCATATTTTATTCAAATTCGACATCTCTATACACATTGATTTCATGTTAGTTCCTTTCTGTGTGAATATAATGGCTGTGTTTACGTTATGGATGATGTCCAGACTCATTTGCGAATAGATATTGACTAAAAAATAAAAAATATACAAATCATTTCTACTTGGCCTCAAAATTGTTGGTGATAGTTATAGTGAAGTCACAAATGCAGTGTTTACCACCTGTATTAGAATGACCACACAATGCCCGACTGAAGCTGGAGGCCAAGTGGAGGAGACGGCGTGGGGAGGACAGCTCTGTTGGCGTTCTTTTCATCAAGGGTGTCCAAACTCTGGGCCCCGGGGGCCAATCGTGGCCCGTGAAAATATAATGGAATGTAGCCCACACATCACTTTATTGTACTTCTTAGTGGGTGGAGCTACGGCCTCTTTGAAAACAGTTACACCTCTACAGCTTTTTGCAATGACTTGTCAAGAGATGTAAGTAGGTATAGGTTCAGATACACTAACCCGTCAGACATCATGAAATGATTGAACCTGGAAGATGCTGCTTAAAAAAAACCTTCGCTCAACTCTATGTCAAGGTCTTTCTAATTTTACCAACCTTTGCAGAATATAACTGGATTTACAGAGGAAGTGCTCAGTGGTGATGTCTTTCCCAGGAACACTGGGAAACTGAGGTACATCTCAAAATAGTCCTGGCTACAGGAGAGGGTTACCTGAGCTCTTCCCCACGTGGTTTCTCCACCTTCATAAATCAACTTGTAATTTGGCTCATCCTCTGCTTTTAATAGCCGTGGCAAGTGTGACACTTCAACTCTGAGTGAAGGTATAGCATCATGTGAAGAGCAGGGGGCCGTTACTATAAACAGGTTGCCTTCGACATGTGACACGTCTAATAGATCTCAGAGGATCGGACTCTCCATAGCTAGCTGCGGGGCTGTTGTTCCTGTTCTGGGGAGCAGTGGGTGGGGCCCCTGGGCGGCTCTGTGCCCTGATTCACGATAAAGTGACATAACAATGACAGAGAGACGGAGAGCGGGAGAGAGACTAACGCCGACAGGCCAGGAGATTATTTATTTACTGTAGCAGGAGTTTGAGCACTCGTGCGGCGGAGTTGACGGATGAGCTACATGCTCCTTTTTGAAGTTCATCATCATTACCCAAAAATGCACGAGGTGTCGGAGATGCCTCTGTGTACAGCCGATGTTAATCCTGGGATTAGAACATTCCTAATCTGCGTGAGAAGGTTTCGGAGTTCAGAGTGTGAGACGGGTACAGCGATAACTGGATGTAATGTCAAAGTTGTCGACTCAAATACATTTGAGTGTGTTGCTGTTGTAATACGGAGTTTTGTTAAATGTCGCTTGACAACCTGATGTATATCTATGTTGAATGTGACAATGTGAGTCATGTGATAGAGACCATCGACTATCATTCGCAGAGCAGTTCCCTGAAAACCATTCACTTTTAAGGCGTATTCACCTCTAAATGCCAGTACCGCTATTTGGTGGTTGAGGGAAGGCCGATGGTGCAGTGGACGAGTGGGTTGTCCACGGTGGGTGGTGGCTGACTTCCAACAAATACTTACTTGCAAAATAGTGCTCCCCAAATAACCTCTGACTGCTGCACGATGCATTATGAATGGTGTATTGCATAAAAAGCCCTATGTATAATATTGATGTATGAGAATGAGCATGGATGGATGACTTGGACTGTCATGCACATGCAGTCGATAATCGATGATGCTACATCAATACAGCCCATGCAGGTACCATGCTGCTCCCAAGATTTTCTTTGTGCGCTCATTCATCTGGTGACAGACCAGTCCAATACGGAAGTGGAAGGACTTGCAGTTCACATGCTGGCCACTTGGGGCTGGCTCCAAGAGCAAGTCCATCCCCATAGACTCCCCATGTTAAAACTTTGGACAACTTTGGAGGTGAATTAAGGAGCATTAACCAGAGCGCTGGTGTTGAACCCAGAATCTCTCCCGATGGAGAAATGATGATAAATGGCACAAGTGTAAAGTGCTTCGAGTGCCCCGCAAGGAAAACACTATAGAAATACAGAAACATACAGGTGAATGATTCAGATTCAGAAATCAGCATTTTTCACTGTATCAGGAAGATTAATAGACACAATCTGCTCCTCGGTATTTTATCATCATCATTTATGTTTCCACTGTAAGAAAAAAACTCCATATCTAAGAACATTGACACAGCAGCTTGACTCTGTTTCTGGACGGCTCCCATCTCCATTGACCTCGGTCAGCATTTTTTACTCAAATGAAGTTTTTACGCGTGGGAGTATGAGAGTTTTAGATTTGTACTTTCACTCTCTTGACTTCATTCGAAAACTTTGGATTTCAGCATCTTGGTGAATTTGGAACTTATGTCTCAGTTTCCTCTGTTATTTTGCCTTGATTTAGAATAATCTTGTCTTGGGAAAAAAAATATTTTGATACTGTTCTGCCGGTGACTCATCTCTATGATAATCCTCTCACACTGATATTTCCTCATCAGAATGAAAGCTGAAATGATTATAGTGCAGATGTGTTTACGGTGAATATTGTAGGACTCCTGTAATTTCAGCTTCATATGTCAAGAGGACACAGTGTGAGCGGCTGCACAGGTACGCTTGTAAATATTATGCTAATAGACCGCCAATTGGTTCCAAAGAAAAGGTCTTTGTGACGATAGTCAAAGTATCTATTTACAAATACTTAGATTTGCAGTCAATAGCACAATGTGTTATTCCCTTTTCCGCTGGGGGCGGGGTTTTGGCGAGCAAAACTGGAACTAGTGCCCTTTGGCGAGCTCTGACCGAAACTAGAGAGTGGCAGTAGCTGAAGTAAGCTAACCCCAGTGCAAGCAGGAGCACAGGTGTGAGGTCATTTGTTTTCATGCTCCATTTCATTTAGCTAGCATACTCGCTAGCTAAAGACGCTGTTAGCAAGTATTCCGAGTATACCCTCAAGCTTTCGATTTGAACCTGCCTCTTCGCCTAATGGTGGACGGCCGTGGCAGAGGGGAAAGAGTCGTCGGTGGTTTCATTCCAGCCTTACCCATTCCAAGTGTCCTTGGGCCAGATACATGACCCCGCATTACCCCGTGTATGCCTCACCACCTGGGGCAACGATCTAATGGGGCTCAGGTGGGTGGGTTCGTGGCCCGATCTCGGATAAGTACAAAAAAAATGCTGTTTACTCAATGACAGTAAAAAAAAGTGATTCAAAACGTTGCTTAATGCTCCTTTAAGTCTTCCGATCTCTGACCCATCCTCCCACCATCTCTCTCTCTCTCTCTTTCTCTCTCTCTCTCTCTCTCTCTCTCTCTTTCTCCTACATTTGTTATTTTTTTTTCCCGAGCCCCCCCCCCCCCCCCCCCGTCTCCACTCCAGATCTCCCAGATCTGGATCAGACCCAAAGTAACTGTTGTGATTTCATAACTTGGAGATATACAGTGTTTATTATACTCTGTAACACGGTCACATTGATTTATGCTTGTTTGGAAAACAAAACAATGACCAGCAGCAGCTCTCCCACAGCCGTTGGTGCAGCTCCAGCAGCAGACGTAATTCTAATGGCTCAGCTGCAGAGATGATCACACCATCGTAGACGGGCTAAAGGTTAATGGAGGAGCTGCAGTCATTCATTTATTTTGAGCCGTGACGACAGGAACACGCTAATGTTTCCTCCCTCTGGCACATGCTCTGTGTTCACTGTGTGGGATCTGTCAATACAGGTGTTTACATCCACGGATGCTGTTAATTTATTCTCTCTCTCTCTCTCTCTCTCTATCTATCTATCATAACAATTAAAGTAATATGCCAAAAAGTAAACAAAATGACTGAGGAATTACATGGTGAGGATGAGGTATAAACACCAAATGAATTACTGCTTTTGATACAAGAACATAAATAAATAGAGAATAGAAAAAAATAATAAAAACGTTTTTTATCGAGCTACATTCGTATTATTCTATTAGTAGATTACATTTGTGATTAAATTTTATCAATCGTTTTTCAATCAAATATTTTTTCAATAAATTTTTTATGTGCTTGCTTTTTATATTTTCATGCACTTTTGTGTGTTTTTTTAATCAGTTAATCACTTTCTAACCATGTTTTGAGTGGGACTTTATCAAGAAATGATAAATAAGAATAAGAAAAAGGTTTATTCTTCTTAAAGTATTAAAGGTGTAGTGCGGAGGGTTTGGTTGCCCAACAGTGTCATTGGGGCTTAGTGTGTATACAACAGTGCTGGCGTGTGTACAACACTGATTGATTGGGATTCATTTTGTTGGATTATGTTCACTGGTGTTTTGGGAAAATCCTGCATACTACGCCTTTCAGGTGCTGTCAGAATACTCTGACACAGTCCTTATATTCCGGGTAATGTTGTCTCCAGTCCATCATGTGGGAGCTGGAGATGATGCAGTCACATTAGCATGTTGCTGATGCTATACGAGGAGAAGGTTAGGTCTGGTTCCCTGTGGCTGAGATGACAGAAACGTAGCATCTTTAACCTTTATCAGACACACCAGGCTGAACATAGCTCCCTGTGTGTGTGTGTGTGTGTGTGTGTGTGTGTGTGTTACTACAAATCACACAGCCAGACACACACACACACACTGATAAAGTGATGGCTTGCTAAGAGCAATGAGGACGGTTGGAGGGAGGGAGCTGCAGAGCGAGGTCAGCTGCTCGGTTCCTGTGCTGGAAGTACATTTCAATGATTTGATTATGATTGATTGCTGATATGATTTCATGACTCACTGTTAGCCTGCAGCTCATTTATTACTGTTGTCCATCATCTGACTGTGCCTCCCCGCTGATGGAATAAGCTGAGCATGATGCCCTCTCATTTTCCTTGCTTTCACTCACTCCGTCTTCGTGTCTCCGATATACCCTGCGCCGCCTTTTCTGAATTCAGATTGGCTTCGCTCAGGGAAACTCGAGACACAGGTTTGCCGGTAATGTTCAAGCGGAGCTTACCGCACCAAGGGGGTGGAGTTAACGTCGCCGTCCCGTTGATCGTTTGTGGGCAGTTTTTGTCGTTCTAGGCAAAACTTCTTCTTAAGTCTCTTTTGTAAACATTGAAAAAAACGATTCTATTTTATTTTACTAATTCGCTTTCGCTGGTTTTAGAGGGATTTTTTTGGGGGACTGGGCTACTTTTTTGAATTTGGTGTGGATTTTGTCTAAATGAACAAATAAATAATTGGAATAAAATAAACCGTAACTTGCTAGTAATGTCCAATCTTCCATTATTCAAGCTGTAGGTGCTATTATTCCTATTGACAGAAATGGACGAGTCGAAAAATGAGGGGTGTTCAACTGCAATGAGCAACGTCTCCTCTCGGTGTCACTAAATCCTACACATTTAAAGATAAATACTGAGAATAGTGAAGTCATTAAAAGAGATGACGCCACTTTTGGCGCATAGCTTGCTTCGCTTCCCCGTGGCTTTCTGTTGTTTCGCTCTCGGGATGAGACGAACCTGATGTTGCTGCTCCCATGGCTGTGCTGTGTAATGTTTGCTTTGGGATGCTGTTGTGTTTT
>JAFBJT010011598.1:61841-120676 GCA_016785325.1 Chascanopsetta lugubris | reverse complement strand
AGCGAGAGAGAGAGGGAGAGAGAGAGAGAGAAAGCGATGAAATGATGAATGAACCATGTGGAATGTTGCCCCATGTTATAACATTTTCGATAAAGGTTTATCTGCAGACTTTCATGGCTGTTTACATGCTAATGAGCAGAGGATGGATGTGCATCATAGAGTCGTGCTGGAAACGGAGCAAGAAATCTACACGTGCAAGACCATCCAGCCCGGTGTTCAATTCCCATTAATGCTGACCAGTGCCCATAAAAACCTGAACTGGATTGTGGGTCATTAGACCAGGAAGTGACCAAATATGGTTAATGGACGATGGCACGTTGACATTTTTGTTGCTTTTACCGGAGAGCTACCTTTCTACAATTCACGTAGCCGACGCTTGAATCCAAAGCGACGTACGACACAAGCGACGAAGTCGACAGGAGGAACAGGAGAAGTGACGCCAAATGTTCAAAGTCCAGCTGGACACAGGTGCTGACATGCTACTGTACGTAGAGGCCAAGCAAGTTTGTTTTGGGATGAATACAGTTGCAGAGAAGAAGACTCTAGTTTGTTGGGGCCGTCGCTCATTGGCTGATTGTAGCAGGCGGGACGAAGTGTAGACCTTGATGAGGGAGTCCAGGTAGGTGGGAACCTTCTCTGTTATAGTTCTGATTTTTAAAAAAACAACCTTAGCTAACAGCAACCAGCTAGCTCAGCCTAGCTTAGTTCAGCATCCAACAGAGGTAGATTGTGTTACGTGCGGTCCGAGCCCGACACCGACCGCACTCAACACAAAGGTACAGGTATGAGAGCGCGTTGGAGTCAGATGTGTGGGTCAGAGTTAACGCTGATCCGGAGCCATTTACAAACCTTGGCGCGTTGCCTGTCTCTGACCAGACTCGCGGCGGAGCGGACTCGAGGGTCAGGATCGATTACAACATTAGCACCATGAGACTTCCATGAATTAGCCGGGGGGGGGGGGGGGGGGGGGGGGGGGGGGGGGGGGGGGGGGGGGGTGGAAACGTCTGCGGACCACCGACACACGTGTTTAGGAGGGAGACACTCCTTCACGCACGCAGCCCGTCTCTGCCATGCGAGGGCTCTTGGCAGGACGCGTCAGACTTTTTGCAGCAATGCGAGGCACGGCGGCGAGGCACGGCGGCGAGGCGCAGCGGCGAGGCGCGGCGGCGAGGCTCCCATTTCAAACGGGGCGGCTCCACTGGCACCGCTTTTTCGCAAGTCCCTCTAGAAATAATGTCGGGGTGGTAATATTTGAAAGGCTGTCTCCGGGGGGCCCGGCCGGGTTGACCTCGTCTACCTCGGTCGCACGGATACAGAGGATGCGCCAATCAGAGGACGCCGCTACGTGAGCTGCTCGGTCACTTTATACGTCCATTTACGCGCAGCTACCGCAGTTTATACGTTACACGCATGCCCTATCTGACACTTGGGATTGATTGCCCCCCCCCCCCCTTCGCCGACATAATCCCGCTCGCACACAGAAAAGAGCATCTGCCCCCCACCCCCCCCTGCCCCCTCTCTCTCGATTCTGTGTCTTCCAGCAGCTGTTACAGTCACTTGTCGGATGGGAGAGTTAACCTTCGACCGCGGCACAGCTGTCAGTCAAAGCAGTCGCGGCGCTGGTGACACATTGAACTTCCACCAACTGCTGGTGCCTTTTCCCTGAGTGGACACATGGTGGTGCACATGCATCATGTCCACCTGTTCCTCCCCAGTACAGGTGGACCAACAGAGACGCTGTTATTTATTCACTCCATGCTGTATTTTGGCCCTGAATGGTCAACGGACGGGACTGAAGGAGCAGTAACAGCAATTTCTAGGGACACACAAGAGTCAAGAGACCGACAGACCTCTTCCAATTCTGTATGTATCTATTTCTTTTGCCCCGCGACGGAAATATGTGTAAACATGGTTCACTCTTGGGTCAAATGACCCTCATGGCTTTGGCTCTTATCGGCATAGTTGGGAAGACAACACTCAGACAGACGTGTTCAATTCTTCTTCATCATCTCAAATTCTGACACCGTTTCCAGTGAGAGGCTGCGCCACACATGAATCGTCCGCCTGCCAGCGTTTCAAGGTGCAGTGCGTAAGACGTTGGTCATTTTTGTCACTTCTAAAAAATATTGCAAAAAGAATTACACTCGGACATTTTCAGGAATTTATAATCATCCACCTGTTTTATTTCTAATCCACAGCATGGATTAGAAATAAAACGTGTAAATACACATGAACCCATTCATGTGTATTTACCTGAGAAGCAGGTCCTCTATATGGGGGCCGCCATGTTTTTACAGTAGCCCAGAATCTATGCACTGGGCATTTTTTGAGTTTTAGTTCTCCTGCCTGCTCAGAAGGGTGAGGATGAGGTGATGGATACAACATGCAACTTCACCTCCAGATGTCATCAAATCTTACACACTGCACCTTTAAGATAGCAAGATACGACACCAGGAAGTGGTGCGTCTCCTGACTGGAGGCAAAGAGGAGATCGCGAGGCAGGTCGTCATGCTAACGCTGACGCTAGGCTACATGTTTCTGTTGTTGTTATCTCCCTCCCGTATTGTTACGGCATGTTTGTCAGTTCACGGTGGTTCACGCACATATCCTTGGTGCACCTGCTCGTTTTGATGTTTTACATTTCAGCGTCTTGCCCAAGGACACTTTGGCAGGCAAACCACACAAACAAAGCTTCAAACTTCCTGGGCCGCAGCCCCCGCACCAGGCTTGGAGGTACCACCTGCGTCTGAGTCCACTCCGGGGCTCTTCCCCCTGATGAATCATTCTGTGCCTGACAAGTAACATGTTTGAAGATTCCTGAGCTCAGGCCCTCTGGTACCTGAGTAGATGAATATTTCTACATTTGGGCGTGTGGGATATAGTAGCATCTAGCTGTGAAGGTGTGTATTGCAATGCTCCACAATGCCGTGGTGTCCTCGGGCAGGACACCGAAACCCACGTTGTCCCATGTGCTTTACAAAGATACAAAGTGCTGCAAATCGATGCACAGTATGAATGTTTGTGTGACTGGCTGAGTGTAAAACTGTACTGTAAAGAGCTTTGATGGGTCTTCAAGACTTGATAAAGTGCTGTATAAATATATACACACACACACACACACACACACACACACACACACACACACACACACTCATACCCCTCATCTGAGATTCTCCTGTTAGAAATGTGCAATCGCCTTCAAGACAGATCCAGTGTCTGGATATGGATGATTCATGGGGCCCATCAGCCTTTAAACTGCCAGTCTGATAACTATTTTATATTGTCTGTGAAAAGAAACTCAAAAACATGTGCACCCCCCCATCAGCTCATTGGGGAGGGGGGGGGACGTGGGTTTACTCCAGTCATGGCAGTCACTCAAACCACATCACAGTCCCACAACTGTTTTCATCTACGTCCACATTGTCGCACGTTGACTGTGCAGCGCACCGCTCTCTGACCTCATCAGATTCTTCACCCACTGAAACACCACAACACATTTTCAGGGTCTTGGTGGCATCTGGAGAGTGTGAAGAATGTGCAGCTTTGTGCCCGTGAATAACAAAAGGTTGTTCAAACCTTATCTCAACTCAAGGTCCACGCACGAGTGCTCCCCTCGGACTTTCAACTGCATCTCAGTCATTCCGTCAAAGTTCGAGGTCAAGCACGAACAACAGTGTCATCGAACGGAAGTTTGATTTGATTGCAGCTCCTGTAACAAAGTGGACACCATGTGTAAAATGAACACTTTAAAACGGGGCAGGGTGCAGGAGTTGTTGACACAAATATACACACACACACACACACACACATATATATATACTGTAAATATACAGTATATGTATATGTGTAATCAAATCCTGCACACTGCACCTTTAAATTATGCATTTTCCACATGGTGTAGACAGAGTTTGTTATAGAAGCTGCTATCAAATTAAACATCTGTACAACAACACTATTGTTCATTCTTGACCTAGAAGTTTATATCTATAAGATAATGTTATTTCATTTTCCTTCATTTCTGCCAGAACATCTCATCCAAATCTTTCACACTGCACCTTTAAGATAAGAACTGTAGATACAGGATAGATACAGGATATTAAGGCAAGTAGTATCGGTGCAGTGTGCAAGATTGGGTGACATCTAGAGGTGAAGTTGCATGTTGTACCCATCACCTCACCCTTCTGAACATGCAGGAGAAGCTAAGGTAGACTTCATGTAGTCATGAAAACTCAATAGATGCTTAGTACAACCACTATGGGCTACTGTAAAAACATGGCAGCCCCCATAGATGTGCATATACATGAATGGGTTCATTTAATGAGGAAAAAACAAAAAAACATAGGTGATTATGAATTCATGAAAATGTCAGTATGCAATTATTTTGTAATATTTCCAGAAGTGACAAAAATGACCCAAATCTTCCACACTGTACCTTTAAATCAGATCATCAGTGCATTCAATTGGACAAAGACACACTTTAATAACTTGTTTCCTTCCCTCTGACCTATTTCATCACAAATGTGCTCCCACCACCACTCACCACACAATAAGAGCCTCTCCAGTGTAATGTCTTGCATCAGATCCAACCTGCATCCTGCGAACCAGATCATCACGCAGATGTTCCCTCTGTTCACCGGCGGCGCTGAGGTCATACCTCAGAGGAGGAGGGGGGGTGGGGGGACGAAGGGTGGGGGGGGGGGGGGGGGGGAGGCATTGTAAGTGATAGCCATCATGACATCACCTCTTCCTGGTTTTGGCCTCCAAAGACAGATCTGCAGGGCAAAGAAGAAAACAATAAATGGCTGCTCAAACAAAGCCGATGACTGATTGTTTGTGTGGAGGGAGAGAAAAAAAAAGCGAAGGTCAAAGGTCAGGGGGTAAAAAGAGAATCGCTGTAAGTGGATGATGATGAATGGAAGACAGTGAGATACGACAGAGGAAATGTCTCTGTCAAGGGAAATTTGATTTTTATATCTTTTTGAAGGGGATATTTTAAAATCGTGCAGTATTGGAGAACACATGACTTCAATTATCATCATAATAAAAAACACATTTATTATATCTTTTACATTTTTCTTTAGTCTTTGACATTTTCCTTTTTAACTTTTTTACATTTTAATCTTTTTTTTTATTTGACATTATTTCATTTTTTGCGTTTGATTTCATAAAACAACCATTTAACATTTAAACTTCAAACTCAAATCTGCCCAAATCAAGGGCACTATAAAAATATGACAACCTCCATAGGACAGGATTATACACTCATAAAAATGTCCCCTCAACCTTACACACTGGACCTTTAAGTGCTATTCTGTGCCCAATCATAAAATTTGGCTCAGACATTCATGGGCCCCAGAGGATGAACCTTAATGGTCTCGTGACTTTTGTCTCTTCGCACCATGATGATGTTGACATTTGAGTGAAACCTCTCGCTGGCTATTAATCGCATGGCCATTAAATGAGGAATGTACTGTTTGTCCACACTCAGGGTGGAATGTAAGAATTTTGTTGAGTCAGCAATCCCATTTTTTATCTCATCTCAACAAAAAAAGTGTTTTGGTTATTGAAATCTGCGCACATCCAGAGAACAGCAGCAGAATATGAGGTGATGCTCACACATGGTCGACCTGGGAGTTCCCTCCCATCATGCACTTAGGGACAGAAACCTAACCCAGACACTTTGATGATGTCACCAATCATTAATTGATCCCTGTGGTTGCAGCAGTCATGTGACCAGGCCAGACATGGATTGTGTTTGTGTGTGTGTGTGTGTGTGTGTGTGTTGGGGTTTAATGATGACTTGAGCAGGATCAGACTTTCACAGAACAGCTGCTGCCTCTCTAGACAAAATCACCCCTCAACCACTTTGTGGTGTCTCAACATTTTCCCCTTTTTTTCAGAACATTATAAAGATAATTAATCAAGATAGTTTTCTTTTCTTATTTATTTTATTTGTTTTATTTTTACCTTTTTCATGCTTCTAATCGTCCCTCATATTAACAGATATAGTTAATTCAACAAACACAATTGAATAATTTCCTCAGTCATTTTTGAAAATCAGTGTCAGTGACCCTACAAAGAACATTCTCATATTTTGGAAAAGGTGAGAAATGGAAGATATGCAATTATTTATAACTAACATTCATAATGATCTCCTATATGATAAATTCACTTATCCATGGACTGTACTACGCAACATCACATCAATCCTCAGATCAACCACCTATGTTCTGGACCATGAAGCAGAGCTATACTTAACACCTTGACACTTACAATCTCATAAAAGCTTTGACTGTTAAATAGTCACACTTAAAAATTTTAATCAAAATTCTCCATTCATTCAAATCCACAAATTAGTAACCTCTTTGTGTCCTAAACAAGAGAGGCAATCATCATGTCACTTCAGGTTGAGCTGGAAAAGAAACAACTTACCACCATCTAGTGGCGGATACTGGTCATTACAATGTATTGTCTGAAGGCCACAAGCCTCTCAAACAGAATTGTCGACACCAAGTAGCTTCAGGATCATGCAGAAAAATTAGACCTGGCACCATGTATGATTATTTTCTTTATAACTATACGAAAAGGAACAAATCGAAAGATTTAGTGCCATCTAGTGGAGAACTTGCATGTTGCAGTTCAGCTCAGGTTTGCCTTCTCTTCTTTTCCCTGAATCTGACATATTCATCAGCCTAATCAAATGAATAATAAAATTTTAAAAAAACTGAAACCTTTTACAACATTGAATTATTTTGGTAAAAAGAAATTAAACTCCAAAAGAGGTATGAGAGCAGATCTACCTGAGGATGATGAGAGGATCCTCCAGAGCGGCAGAGGATGAAGTTGAAGAAGACTTCAGAAAGTCCACACTCTTCCTTCTCCCTCCTGTTTCCTCAAATGCTGCTCCTCAACGGTGTCTGATTCACCTTCTCCTCCTGTTGTTTTAAGGTGGTAAAGGGTCATTCCGCACCCCTTTCTCCTCTTCTCCTTGGCATAAATAACTTTAAACAGATGTAGACTATAAAAGAATATAAAGGGATACGGTCTTTAAGAGTTGAACATGTATGACTCCATCAGCGAAGTATGTCAGAGTCCAGGCCAGAGAAGGTTACTGAGAAGGTGGACTGTCTGGACTCAAGTGCTTCCTGCGTCCTGTTATCATAACAGCTCGGTATGCAAATTAGCTGCCTATAAGGATTCAGAATATACTCAACTTGCTTTTTTAAAATTCCTTTAAACTCTCTTTGTGGTTACTTTAAATGCATTTGGAAGGGAAAGAGTGTTGCATGAACCTTTTTTTGGTAATTCTACTAGTTGTCCACAAGATGTCAGTGTTGCACTGGGAACAGTCTGCTCCACGCCACCAGGCTGTGTCCTCTTGGCAGCACCTGTGCGGAAGCTAAACACT
Source organism: Chascanopsetta lugubris (assembly GCA_016785325.1). Taxonomy (NCBI): domain Eukaryota; kingdom Metazoa; phylum Chordata; class Actinopteri; order Pleuronectiformes; family Bothidae; genus Chascanopsetta; species Chascanopsetta lugubris. Next base: position 113,268 of record JAFBJT010011598.1, on the reverse strand, counting down.
GGTTCATCTGGATGGAAAATCAGAGTCTTCCTTCATGAAACATTCCACGTCAAGTTATTTCAACCTTTCCGTCAAAATGGACAATTTATTTTTTTTCAGGAACCTTTTGCCAGTAATTCACAGAGCTAACGTGTTGATCTCTCCGGTGCCAAGATAGACAGAGCAAAGCCTAGAGTAAAACAATATCTCAGCCGATGGTTCAGCGATGGGACGCGCTGCCAGCAGCGGTCGCAGTGCGGTCAGGTTGAGGTGAGGTTTCGGGGTTGTCGGATCCTCCTCGTGTTTAGCTTAAGTAGAAACCGAGGTTCGGTTTGGCGGCGGCCTGTATGGGTTTTTCAGACGTGGAGCGGGAAACGTGGGGGAAGTTTGCTTCGTCACAAGATGTTATTAAACACGGCGTCAAACTGCATCTGCTTCAAAACCCTGTCGACGCGTAAATCACGCGCTGATCTGCTCCCGTTCCTGTCACATCGGTAACGTTCGACTTCAAATCAAGTGAAACGAACATGTAATTTGGGCGCCGCTGCAGTTGTAAAACAATTTCCACCCGTCTGAGGTTTACGCGGAACATGACTTTTTAATTTCTCAGTTCCACTCTGGGGGGACAGGGTGTGGCGGCAGCGGCAGCTTGACAGAGCAAACGGGAAGGTATTACACAGAGTGGCTACAGTCGCTCTCTTTGTCCAGGTCCCCCTGACGACTGCTCTGAGTGAGATCACCGGCCACTGACAGGGAATTGGCTGCAGCCTGCTCTCACTGAGTGATTCCCAGCGGGACGACCTGCCAAGCGGTGAGCCTGAAGCCAGCGAACCCTCTCATACATTCCTCTACATGGCTGCTGCTGCCAGCTCGACCAGTCTGGGTAGATGCCACCCAGTGCTTCCTTAGCTGCCCCAGACACCTGAACCAGCACAGGGGAACGTGGAGGGAGGGAGAAAGAGAGAGAGAGAGAGAGAGAGAGAGAGAGAGAGGGACAGGGAGAGAGAGAGAGGGGGAGAGAGAGGGAGAGGGAGAGAGAGGAAGAGCTGGACGGGTGCGCAGTGGGAGTGAGGTCTGTTAGGCAGCAGGCAAACAGCCATTGCAGCTGTTGTGGCCTTTTCCACAACGATTCCACTGTTCCAGTTTGTGCCGCAGCAATAATTAAATCTGTGTCCATGTCCCCTCTCACCAGACCTTTGGTGGCTGTGGCCCAAGGGTTAGAGCGGTTGTCCTCTTGCCAAAGGGTTGGTGGTTTGATCCCAGTTTTTCCCATGTCCAGTCCTCGGGCAGGCTACTGAACTTGAGTGACGTGCTTTCATATATGCACTGAATCAATGTTTGTGTGAACTGTACCACGAGGCATTTTGAGCGCTCAAGGCTGGACGTGTCCACAACTCTTCTGCTCTCCGTTCCCTCTCATCTTCCTCAGCCATCAACTCTTCAAAGGGCTCTTTCCATCTTCCCAACACACCGCTGGCACCTGTTGATACATTTCCCTCTCGATCCTCAATCACCCTGACCTGCTGCACGTCCCTCCCATCTCTCCGTCTCGCCACCCTTTATAAATCATTCTCTCCCTCCTTTCTCAGTCCACTAACAAGTCTCTTTATTTACTTTCTGCCCAGAAGTTAGACCACGTACTCCCCAACCAGTCTTTCTAATCACATTAGCTGAAGTTGTCCAGTCGTCAGGAAGCACCTCTTGACCACTCGGTCTGCCTTAACTTCTTCTCGACAACCACACGACCTTCCATCGTTTTTGCAAAGTCCAACACCATCTGTCCTTTGTTCCTATCCTAAACTTGCTCATCACTTGCTCATCACCTCAATTCTGGGGATTGAGGCGATGAGGAAGCTCACTCCAGAACGCATCCTTCTCCTCTACCTCGCATCTCACCTGAGAGGTACAAACACTAACAACACTGGACATCCCACCTTCAATCTCCAGCTTCACAACCAGCACCTACTCCATTGCTCTTCATATCTTCTACATCATGATATAAAAGCATGAACCCTGCTCCACCTAGCCCCCTGGACACGTTACAGTATATCTACCTTCCTCCTTTGCATCGTATCAAAACAACTCTCCAACTTTTCCTGTCATAGTCAACATTCAAAGTGTCTACTCAGTCAGTCTTGCTCGTCCGCTTCTCTCTGTGCCTGCGAACGGGCCTTCATCGTCTCCTCCTTCGTCCCACAGAAGCATCATTTCCACCTGCACTCTGAAGGTTAGCAACCCCTGCTGGCTCTTAACCGGCACCTTGACCAATCTGGTATGGAAGTCATAGGACTGATGTTTTCTTTGGCATGGGTCTTGATGCTGGATGCCCTTCTTGACGCAACTCTCAGCACTTGCCAGAGCTTGGGGCTGGCCTGAGAAATACACTGGATTGTGTCCCCTCCTTTAGGGCTGCAGATAGTATGTGGAAAAGAATCAAAGGGTTCAAAGTATTGTTTCATTTGTTGATTATTATTCCAATGATCAAACGGTTGGAAAAGTAATGGATCCTTCAGAGTATCGAATCCTGACGCTATAAGCTATGAGGTGGTGAATCCTTACATTGAGAGGTTGGAACCAGCTCGATTGGGTATTGATTCCCTATCGAGTTTCTGACCGACAGTGAAGCAAACTCCACTCTCTGCACCACACATGTTGCGAGAGAACAGAACTATATTGCCTTTCTCAGCGGTTGGGCTCTAATTGCGGTACAAAGGAATAATGAAGTGTGTTGGCCTCTTTGGTCCCGGCTCCCCACTTCCCCTCACCTTCTCCTGAGTGGGCATTCCTGTATAGATTAGCTGGAAATCTTTCCTGTTCTATCGAGGATAATCCCCCCCGAACAAGGCGGCCCGGCTCTCATATTAAGAATGATTTAGGCACAGTGGATTCCGGTCAGGTCAAATCTCCACTTTCATGTTATGATGTGGCTGTTCCACTTGTTATGGAGAACAAGAGCAGACAGAAGAAACGAGAGGAAAAAGAGGGCAAGGTTTTTTTCCTGCTGTTCAAACAGAGTTCAAAGTCGTCATGTGGATTTGAAACATGAATTAAGGTCAGGGATACACTGACGGGTCGAAGGAAAGAGGAAGTGTGTGTGTGTGTGTGTGTGTGTTTGTTAATAGCTTGAACAAGGGTGTGTGGGAGTTCACATTTTAAGACGTTTGAGGTCTTTCAGATACTTCCAAATGAGGTTTTCTCAACACACATGCACAAACGGACACACACACACACACACGTTGCCCTGCATCTTCAAAGGGTTACCCTAAGCCTAATCCCAAAGTTATCCTGACCCTAACTTAACCAAACCCAGATAGATTTACCCTTAACCTTAATCTAATTCCACCCTGATACAACACTATGAAACCTTGACCGACAAACCAACCTCAACTGAATCTATCTAACCCTTACTCTAACCTTTAAATAAACCTAACCTAAAAACTAGTTCTAGCCTTAACCCTAACCTTAATCCATCTAAACTCAAATCGTGATGTAAAGCCAACCTCAACCTTACCTTAACCTCACCTTAACCTTACACTTTAAAGTAGCGCTGACACTCCTTACCATAACATAACCCTAAATCGGATCTCAGGTCTAACTTAACTTTGGTAGGTCCTCACAAATACTACAAGCTAGATCTCTCTCTCACACACACACACACACACACACACACACACACTATCAGAACTACATTAGTATGAATGAGAATTCCAGGAAAAGAGCGGCAGAGCTTTTCCCGGGGTCACACAGAAGAGAGTGACTCACACTCTTTACTTCACATAATGAGATTTAGAAGTGACTGAGAGGACACTGCTGCCTTTAAGATAACAGGAAGCCTCACATAGCTTCCTGGTAGTAGGCTGGTAAAGCCACACCGATTTTATTTTCAATTCGAAATGAGCCTAGCTGATTCCTTATTTGGCAGAAAGATAAAAGGGAGCAGAATAAAGCAAATGATGTGGCAACAAAAGCGGCGAGCTCAGCTCTATTTAGTCCCGACACATCTTCGGGAAGTCGTATGAAGGGAATTGGAGAGGATAGCTGGAGGCAGCAAGCTGTCACACTCTCAGCAGAGGGAACGTCCTCTTAACAAGATTTATAATTTTACACCGGGGGATCAAACTCTGGCTCGCTCCCTCCCTCCCTTCCTCGAGCCGGATTGGTCAGCATTTATAATTTCGAGTCATTCATGGAAACACCGTTTTCTTCCTCGGCGAGGAGCAGGAGAAAAGGTGGAGAAAAGCCTGGCTTATTTCAGGCGAAGTGAAAAGGACAGTATGGGCAGGACAGGGGTTTTAGTGGTTTTACAGTTCAGCTGTGGCGCTCGAAAGCGCCGCCTTTCAGCAACGTGGGTGGCACGGTTGGTAGTTCCTCGCATCTCGGGGCTATTGTATTGTCATTGGCTCTGTGCACTTGTCAGCATCGTTGCTCACTTTCTCAGGACCAGTGTTGATTTTGCTCGACGCGGGGCCGAGCCGAGGCGGCAGCGCTTTGATTCGCCAAAATGGCCGTGGCCCTCGCGGTGAGGGCCTCGTGTCGCCACGCCGCCACCGATGTTGACGTCCAAATTCCTCTGACATGTTTACTGTTTTCTTTTTGTTGCGCTGCCGGGGCTTTTCTGCAGCGCCACCGCTCCCGTAGCCGCTCCTCCATGTGAAACCCTGTGTGTCGTGTAAACACAGGGCCCAGAAAATAACAAGCACAAGAAAAGGGAAAATTTCCACCCCGCCGCCCTCGCCCTTTTTTTCAGCGTGCCCACCACTTGTCCTTTATTTGTAGCCTAAGTGCCTTGGCATTAAAGCTTATTATTTTTTGGTAAATAAACCAGTTTCTGGTTGGAATTACACACAGCGTGGTGTGAGGTCCCTTTCAGAGCGGGGGCCTGGATCCTTTTATCTAAAATGTTTTCTATTTCTGCTTTTGTAAGACACTTTCGAGCGCTTTGAAAGAGAGGAACCAGGTTTTTCTGGCATCTCTGGGGTGAGGTCGGGGATTTCTTCTCGGCATTGTGGTGAGATTTATTCGAAGAGGCTGCATTTTTGTCTGATTTCCCTCTTTGTTCTCTCTAAGTAGTTCCAGGTCCCCCCTAATGTGCGCGGGTCTGGGTGATTTTGCACAGGGGCGTGTGTGTGTGTGTGTGTGTGTGTGCGCGCGCACGCCGGGAGGCCACATATGCGAGTGTGCGTGCGCGAGGGTGAGGCGGGGACTCGGTGTGACACCTGCTGTTGGGATGAATAGGGTCAGTGGCAGGGCCCTTCAGCAGGCAGCAGCAGCTGCTTGTTCTCACTGCAGAGCTCCACTCTCACGGCGCCCTACAACCACCACCACCACACGTGAGGCCCTGACACGGCGACACACACACTGCCCCCTACCACCATCTCCTATCATTACAGTTATTATACCCAAGTATTGCAATTCCACCTCTCCCAGGGTCAAGATCCTAATCGTTCGGAAGGAAACTTGAAAGTGACCTGAGGAAAACATCAAAAAGCAACTTCAATTTCCACGCTGGCCCTCCCCGAGCACAGGAAGAGGTTTCCAGACAGCTGCTGACAGACAAAGATACTTGGTATTTGGTTGGTCTGACCTGTCTGCGCTCTCTCGCTGTGTGGTAATCCGCCCTGCGTGTGACTTAGTGGGTCTGAAAACATTCCCTGTGGCACAACAGAGGAAGAGGGCAGAAGATAAACAGAGAGGTATGAAAACACCAGTCTGTGTTTCACATTCCCTGAAGTGCAGTTTCATCATTTTCAGCCAATTCTTAAAGCACAAATCACAGTAAATATCCGTTGATGACACTTTACTTACTTGCCCTGGATCGCTTGAGTTTAGAGACATTGTTCCTTATCTATCCACCAGAGGTCAGCCTTTTATTAACAAATGTTGATGAGCTGGAGAAAACCCACTCACACACACTCTCACACACACACACACACACACACACACACTCCCTGGAAATATCAGATTCATTACTAATGATGCAGGAGTAACATCTTCTCAGGTTGCTGCACAACAAAGTACGGCCCACATACACAATAACAGGCTTGTGCAAGTGTGACACAGGTGATGCCAGTGTTCAAACCCCCCCTGTCATCAGAATGCATCTGAAACACACGGGCAAAGTACAGAGTACAGTGCTGCTGCTGCTGCAGCGCGTCCTTTAAATGACGGGTTTCATCAACAGACGACAAACAGACGACCGACGTTCCCCTGAGAGGAGGAGCAGCTTTAGTGGGCACCGTGTTCCCAGGTGTTACAAAGACTTTCAACACCACCAGCCCCCCCCCCCCAACCAAAATTCAACTGCAATCCTTCAACAGTGCTCGATTCTCTCACTTTTCGATTGTCCATTGTTTGAGCTTTGTATGTTTTAAAGGTGCAGTGTGCAGGATTTAGAGACATAAAGCTGTGAGGTTAAGCTGGATACCCCTCGCTTCTCTTAAAAGCACGTAGAAGAACCTATGATAACCTCTACGGAACAGAAGTATATTTTTTTATATATATGTGGACCCACTGTATCAACACTCTAGGGTTTTTGTTTTCCCTAGAATGGTCCGAGGGCCAGGTATGTATAAAGTTATATATGGTGTGCACTCTTTACATTTTGCAATATAAAAGATATATTGACATCAATATATAGATGTGTATTGTCAAATATGCTGAATATATCAAAATGTATTTTCAATTATATTACGTTATCATTTTCAATGTATGTCAATATATTTTTGTTATGTAAGGGGTGAAAATATCATCCAAAAAAGCTTTTTCCATTCTCGGCTACCGTCAAAACATGGCGCTGCAACATGGCGGTCTCTGTAATCAGGATCTACAATACAACAGCGCTCAAAATGTGTGATATGCAGGTGATCAAACACTTAAAAACATCCGTCTAATGATCTTAAAACGCTCATTTCCCCTAAATCTTACACATTGTAACTTTAACAATCAATGGCTTTAAGCTAAACTTTGTTTTTGCTTGGTCCTTCTGGAGAGTTTGTAGTTGAAGTACATGAGAGCCTTGGACTGCGGGGCTCTCCGGGGCCAGCAGGTGCGTCCGTTGCCGAAGTAGTCCCCCGAACACTGACAGGTGTAGGAACCATCTGTGTTGACACAGTGAGCGTGGCGGCTGCACCGGTGAGACCCGGTGAGACACTCGTCCAGGTCTGCGCAGGAGAGGATGGGATGAGAGAGAGAGAGAGAGAGAGAGAGAGAGAGAGAGAGGTTAGACGTGTTTATTACATGTGACTGCAGCTTAAAGGAGATCTGGGCTCTTTTCACGTTCACTCTTTTCTTCAAACCTGCTCAAGAGATAATGCTGCAGTGCTCCTCACGCATGAAAACAAAAAACAGCTTGTGTGTGAGCCCACAGCTGAGTGGGTGAGCTATGAGTGCTCATCAAATAAACATGCTCTCTGGATCCGCCGCTGCCAAAGCACATCTTCACATGATCCCCCCTCTCTGCCAATTAACGCAGATGAGGGGAACATGTGGCGTCGAGCTCTGATCCGCTCAGTCATTTACAAGCACTGACATGGAGCCCGTCTCGATGTGGCTCGAAGAATCTCTGTGACAGAGCATTCCACGATGGATAACTCATCATCTTCACATGCGAGCTCCTCCTCTAGCCCAGCGTTTATTGATGCTGTCAAATGATGTCAATAGAAAATAAATCAATCTCGCACGTTCGATGCACATCCTGGTGCGTGAGGAATGCTTCCATCTGCAACAACAAATACAGGGAGAGAGAGAGAGAGAGAGAGAGAGATCCGTGTTTTTTTTTTTTTTTGTAAACATTTTTTCTTACCTCGACATCGGAGCGAACCCTTGAACGTCCCCATCACGAAACCGTCGGCGCACAGGCAGGCGAAGCTGCCGAACGTGTTCCTGCACCTCTGCCTCGGTGGACACACGTCCGTCCCTCGCTGACACTCGTCCACGTCTGCAGGAAAACACAGACACACGCCTGACACCAGGAACAACTCGAAATAACGTTCGGCGTTCACATGCACACACACACGGTTGTGCAGCTACTCTTATTGACGTGTAGCTGTGGCGGAGGGGTTAGAGTAGGAGTGTCCAGACCCCGGCCCACTGGAGGAGGCAATCCGGAGATGACTTTGCAAAATGTGAAAAAAACTGCGCACTTGGTTTACAGTGGTTATATTGAGACATTTTAATTTATTAATCAATTCAAATTTTGATGCAGAGCATTTTCATTAGATTCACAACTTGTAGGCCACCGTAGCCCCAACATTATCCATAACTTCACCCTAAATCTGATCTTAACCTAACCCTAAGTCCAATTTAACTTGACCTTTTTGTCCCCATAGGATGGACAGTCATTGACATAACCCTCATACTAACATTAACCATCCCAACTAATTCCCTAACCTTTACTTTGACCTTCACCTAAACCTAACCCTAATCCTAAAACCAAGTCTTAACCCCCAAACAGCTCATTGAAGAAGTGAGGACCCAGAAAGTTCTCACAAAGATAGAAGTACAAGAACAAACACACACAAAACACCTCACAGCCAGGAAGGGTGACCGAATATTTCTTGTCTTTGGCACAAACAATAATTACCCTCAAAAAGAAACAAGGGACACAAATTAGTACTTGGACCTCGCAGGCGACTCTTTGTACTGAAGCTTTGACAGAGACACAAAGTGACGAGTGACACAAAATGTTTTCCTTAAGGTGTTACCACCAATAAGGTTGAGGCATTGCACATTTCCACTGTCTGTCAAACCCATTTCAAATGAATTGACCTGAACAGGTAAATCACCTCTAATTCACTGCTGTCTGTTTGAAAGGATGAACAGTAAGGGGCGGGGGAGGGGGGTGGGGGGTCGTCCTCCTCTGTGTGAGAATGTCTCCTGAGCAGCCATGAGAGAGGCTGAGGACAGTCTGTGTCATTACAGGACAGAAGAATCAGGAGGGACTCGTAAAGATGTCCGACACTGGGGGAGAGACTACAGGGTCCTTCTGTCTTTACGTCTGTGTAATTAAAGGCTGTTTTGTTGAGGTGGACCGACTCGATGCTGACGTGATGTTGACGAGTCAGCTGCAGGCAAAGGACTTGATGTGGAGGTAAAGACTACTAGAGAGAAACTATTGCTGTTCAGAGCCTCTTCGGTATGTTTTGGTTCAGCTACGACATTAAATTCTACACACTGTGCCTTTAAATTTATATACAATACATCGCAATAGAAGAAGATAAGATAAGGTACTGTACGGTAAGGTAAGATACGATAAGATGCAATTTGATATGAAAGGATATGGTACGATATGGTAAGGTATTGTAAGATAAGGTATGGTAAGGTAGAGTAAAGTACAGTACGGTGAGATCAGGTGAGATACGGAAAGATAAAGTAAGGTAAGGCAAGGTAAGGTAACATAAGGTAAGGTCAAGTAAAGTACAGTAAGGAAAGATAAGGTATGGTAAGGTAAGGTAAGGTAACATAAGGTAAGGTGAGGCAAAGTATGGTAACGTAAGATTACAGTAAGGAAAGTACAGTAAGGAAAGATAAGGTATGGTGTGGTATGGTAAGGTAAGATAGGATAAGGTAAGATGAGATAAGGTAAGGTAAGATATAGTCAGGTATGGTAAGATTAGGTACTGTGCGCTACACTACGATAAGGTAAGATAAGACAATCCCTCTTTAGTTCCGCAGTGGGGGAATTTGCAGTGTTGCCGCGACAAACAGCAGAATCAGCAAAAAAGAAAGAAAATAAAATATACAGCTGAGTAGATGAAATAATAACCCAAAAACAAACAAACAAACAAACAAACACAGCTAAAGCTCCAACATCAGCATGGTGAGGTGCGTGTGATGAAGTGAACTAACCCTCAGGCTGAGTGGAGACGTTAAGTTATTCATCCAAACACATGGACTATCTGGTGTAGGTGTCGGAGTGTGGTAATGAGGTGTTTGTGAGGAGGCTCTACCTTCACAGGTCTTGTTGTCAGCAGCCAGGTGGAGGCCGGGGGGACACAGGCAGCGCAGCGCTCCCCCCCTCTCCATCTGGAACCCAAACTGGCAGCGCGGAGAGGAACATGCGGCCTCTGCTGGAAGACGAACAGGGAAACACTGGCTGACTATCGGTCAGAGAAACGGGCCACTGGATCTCACACACACATATGGAGACACACACACACACACACACACACACACACACACACATGCACCGAGACGCTCTTGTCTCTGTGATTACAAATGAAGCTGTAAAAAAATAGTGAGCAAACGTTGCCTAAAGACAAAAACTCATAAATCACACACTTATATTTCTGCCCTTGAAACAGCCCATCTGCACAAAGCTATGTTATGATATCACTTTCTATAACATAAACCCTGGATATCCAAACATTTACGTTTGCTAAGCAAGGTGCGTAAGCCGCAGTCCTCGGATTCTTTAATCTCCAATTATGGTATAAAGATGGCAGAATGCTTTTTTGTGGATGTAACATCAGAAAAGTCATCTGTCATTGCTGAGATTTGGTGTTTTTCTGTAGAATAGAATAGAATGGAATGAAACTTTATTCATTCCCACGGGGGAAATGGTGGTGTTACAGGTGGGAAAAAAAAACTCCAGGGACAGAGTAAGACAAACCATTACTGACGATGATGATACTAACAATCGTAATAATAATAATAGTAATAATAATAATAGTAATAATAATATTAATGATAATAAATGTTTATAAATGTGTTACAAACATACACATGTATAAACACATGCATCCATACTTATATATCCACACATATTCACACAGGGGGAGGAGGTGTTCCTGTAACACAGGGGTGTCAAACATACGGCCTACGGGCCAATAACTGCCCACCAGACGGGCCAATCCTGCCAACGGGGGTTTGAGAAGACGTCAATGGTCATTTTTAAACAAAAGTAAATGCCATTCCAAATTCGTCCACTGGGGGTTGCACACAACACTGACAAGCAGTTGTGGTTGCGTGTTGGTAACCATGCTACGCTTTGATCGTTTTATAAAGTGGGCCGTATGCGCCCCCCCCGGTACTCCGACGACTTCGACGCCCATTCTCTTAAACAGCAGCGTGTTCGTTTGAGATGCTGAGGCAAAGGGGAGGTGACTCACTGGTGCAGGTGTATCCATCCGCGGCGAGCGCAAATCCAGGTTCACAGTAACAGCGATAGCTACCGTGTGTGTTCATGCAGCGCTGGGAACACGGCCGCTCGGGCAAACCGCACTCGTTCACATCTGGAGTCAATAAGAGGCATGATTCAGTGACTCGGGCGGCGTATGGAAAGTCCTCGTGGTAAATGGTGCAGAGTGAAGCACAGGTAATGGTGGAGACATGAAAAGCATAGGTCTGATAATCATTATGCTCTACCTTCATCACACTGTGGGCCTTTGTACCCTGCGGAGCACAAACACTTGTCTGGTCCCACACATTTCCCATGGACACATGGCGTCTTGCACACGGCTGTGGACGACAACAAGAGAAGTGCCGACGTCGATATAATTATATGGGTAAACGTAAACATTCCTTATAAATACCCTTTAATGAGCTATGTATCATCATTTACAGGTATGCATTATTGCAAATTGAAATGTAAACATGCAATAAAAGGTGCAATGACCCTTTAATTCAATTGTTATGCGAATGAGAAAAACAAGATGACGTGAAAGTAAGAGAAAACAAATGGGAAGACGTGTCAAGGGAAAAACTGCCTTCCTCACATGTATTTGTTTTACTGGAATGCTACAGAGATAACCTTTGACCTCTGAGGTCACGTGTCATTGGATCTGTCGCTGAGAGGCGCAGCTACTCACGCTGACAAATGCCGTCCACGTTCATCCATCCCACACAACAGGAAGTGATGAGACCGTAGCTGCAGCGTCCCGGCTGCGCACCACCCTCGCTGGGATCCAGTGCGTCTTCCACTGACCTGTGGGGACCGGGTCACATGGTTATCAGATCATTAAGCATCATCACGCCTCATAAAGCCTGGGAGGAGAAGAGATGCGATACCATGAACACGGAGTTGCCATGGAGACATTCTACTATGGATGCAATCTATGCATTTACAAATTGTTGTTTTCATTTCCCCCAGAATTAAAGCTTATACTTATAAATAGTACAAATCCCACATATGGAGGCTGCCATGTTGCACCACCATGTTTGTACAGAAGCCCAGAATGGTCAAACTCCTTGACATAACTGCAGCCTTAACATTTCCTATAGGTTTTAGTGACATCTAGCGGGGACCTTGCATGCTGCAGCAGAATTCCCCTTAACCCTCCTTCCTTTCCCAGCGGGTAGGAGAACCTTTGGTAACCATGACAACCTCCACAGCGAGGATCTGCTCCTGATATAAGATACTCTTGCAAAGGGCTCATCAAATGAAAACACATGTTTTATAATGTGTCCATTCAGGTGATTACTCATTAATTAAGTTTTTCATTCAATCAAGTTATTCATGAATTAATCAGTGTAACTGTTTCATCAACAAATTCTGACAATTTTGGACATTCCAGGGGAGAGGGAGCGCGATGGATGACGTGCAGTAAAACTGCCGAGTCGGAATCAGACATGCAACATCAGACAATAAACAACAAAAATGACTTTTAACAACCTCATTCCAACCGTAATCACACTGTTGCAGTTGAAATTAAGCCACCGGAGCTGCAACTTCAGATGTTTCCCACATTCCGAGTGGAAATATTCATCAGCACTCTGGTGGAAACGTCCTCCCACATGTTTGATTGCACTTATCCTGATTACTTTAATCGATGCGAGCGGATCTGTACACAACTTGAACCCGTCCCGTTCATCTGCACACATTCATGTGAAATGACACTCCTTCCTCCCTTATTGGACTTCGACGTGGATTCTTCCTGCTCTGCGCAGTGATAATTACTCCCTCATCAAAACGAGCTGTCATAAACACAAGTGCAATGGAAACACACTGAACAAGCATTTTTCAGAGCTCACATCCTCACGGCGGCAAGAGCCTATTACATGATCAGACACGGGCCGGGATCGGTTTGGATTCTCACACTCCAGGGGCCTCCGACGGTCGACAGGGAGAGCGCATCTTAACATCCCATCACTGTAGTTTTCAGACTCTTACCTTTCCAGATGATGAGCCGTGCAGACCATAAGAAAATGCACCATCACCGCGACGACCGGCCGCCTCGCTTCCTCCATCTTCTTCCACCGTGCGTCAACCTTTTATGTGCATATTAGCCTCCTCTGTCCCCCCCGACACCTTCGCTCTGTCAAGACAAGTGAGGTAGATGTTTAGTGATGTGTGTTTAAAGGGCGACGCAGGAGGTGTATGTGTGAGGTGGTGGAGAGTGGTGGTGGTGGAGGTGGGGGGGGGGTCCACAGGGTGTAATTGGAGGGTGCAGAGAGGAGGAGGTGTGACAGCTCACCTGTGAGTGCTAGAGGGACAAAGAGGTGGTGGGAAAGGGGTGTGGGAGTGGGCGGGGCATCAAGAGACAGAAGACATAAGAAGATAAGAATGCAAAGACTTTGATAAATACAGTGCACTGCACTTGGATGCTGGGCCACTTACTTCCTCATTCTGTATCCTGTGGACTTCGTCACCGAGTTCCCTCAGTTGTGGCTTTTGGGGCGGTTGTAGCTCAAAGAGGGCGGAGTCTGTGATGGCTGTGATTGAGGTGTGATCGGTTGAACAGCAATCTGGAGGGTGGCAGCTGAGTTCACCTGGAGAATATGGATAGAGAGATTAAATGGTACCCAGTTGGGAATAATGATAATAACAACAACAACAACAACAACAATAATAATAAGCAGTTTTTGAGATACTCAAAGACAATTTACAACAATAAAAGTCAAAAATCCAATACTCAGATTACTTACAAAGTAAAAGTAATGTAATATGTTAGTTCTGCATTTTGAGCACTCAATTATATACATATATATATATATATATACATACACACAAATATATAAGGACAAATTCACATATATACACACATATATATATATATATATATATATATATACACACACATATGTATGTATATTTATCTATTTTTTTTCTCCTGACCTAATTTTTTGTCAGATACATCCGTTGCACACACATATGACTGAATGAATAGATCAAAAATTGAAATAATTAATATTCTGTGTTTGATGTTGACGGACAAATTCAGACGTACATGAAGGATGACTAAGTGTTTCTTAAAGGCTGCGTCTGAGATCTCAGGGTCGGAAATAAGCGCTGGCAGCCTCAGAGGTCGGGCCTTTGAAGCCTTAACCATTACCAGCTCTGATCAGAGTGCAATCAGTTGTATTAAGCTCAAAGGCGGAGCCCCTGTCTGGACGCCTGGTGGTCCACTCACCACTCAGCACACACACACACGCACACATACACAGTGTTGCTGCATCTCTGCCATGAATGAACATCAGCTGTGAGGGACTTGATGTCATGCTCTCACTTCCCTGCAGCTCCACTGAAGGATCTGATTAGACCTCGGCTCAGCAGGGCCAATGTTATTGTGCTTGTTTAACCAGTTTACAGCAAACCAGACTTCTCTGCTCTCAATTGACGCCTAAAATTGCGCGACCTCAAAAAAACCAATGGCACATTTTTGGCAGCTTACCCCCCCAAAACCCCATCAACTAATTATGGGATTACTTTAGGTAGGTGGCCCCGGGGAGCCACCGCTGCAGAGGGGCCCGTCGGTTCGCGGCGCTCACGCTGTCAAAAACATGGGTTTTTACAATGAAACAATTAGATGTGCATAAAATACTGATTGGTGGTAGATGACAAGAGATAATTAAATGGCAAGCGTGATAATCTCTCATGTGTGCACACTAGGTGGCGCCAGAGCCAGGTTTGAGTCACGACCGCTGTCTTTCCGAGGTTGGAATTCGCAAGTCGGCACTTGCTCCAACTCCAGCTCGTCGGAGCTCTGCAGACAATAGCTAGGGGATGGGCAGCTGACAGATGCTTGGCTATTACCTAGCTTCACTCACTCCTGAGTAAAAACGACTGGCACTTCACAACATCGCCACAGGTGTCACTATAAACAACAACCGAAGGAACGTTCCCCTAATGCTCCTTTAAGAGGAACAAGACATCTAAATTTGGTGAGTCTGCAATTCAGTTCTTTCTAAATCCTATATTTCTGATCACACACACAGACACACACACACACACACACACACACAGACACACACACAGCTCCCCATCCAAACCTCGGTCTTGGATGGTTTTTGTCAAACGTGTCACCACCACACATCAGCAAGCGAGGTGGAAAGAAACCATAAAATAGCTTTGCATGGTCTGCCTTGAATTAGCGCCAAACCTCACTCCATATCTGTCATAAACGATACAATTAAACTTAATCCCTCGTGCCAGAAGGGAAAGGAGCGAGCGAGGGAAGCGGAGGGAAAGAAAAAAGAGAAGAAAAAAGAGAAGAAAAAAAAAAGAGAAAAAGACGCGAAAGTGGCCGTCAACAGTAAAACAGGATGATAAACGTTGTCGGTGCGAGCGCAGTGTGTGGCAAGTGCAGGGGCTGATCAGAGAGCGGCGCTCTGCAGCGACGTGGACGTGGTGGGAGACGACTGAGATTTCAAAATGTGTTGTCTGAGCCAAATCTGCAGATCTCCCTTTTGACCACATGAGAGGTGTAACGCACTGGTGGTCTCCGGTTCCCCCGACTTGAAAAGGGATGCCCCCACAAAGAGATCCGATGTCATCTAAAAAGGCCCAACCCCCCCCCCCCCCGCCCCACCAACCCCCCGCCGCCGCCCCCACCTGCTCAGAAAATATTATATATCGCTCATAAATGATGAGGTTGGAGTGATTCCCCCCCGATGTGAAAGTCGGATTCCTGGAACAGTGTTGGTGGTCAGTCTCACACGGAGCAGCTCCTCGGCTCTTATTGAAGAGTACGTGTTCATGTGTAGCAGTGGCCTGTGGCTGTGCTGCCTGACAGTTCACATGCATTTCCACATTCTTCTTCACATGGGAGAAAACCCACCCGTGCACTGGAAAGTCAAATTAAAGTTAATGTAATAACTGCTCACCATCATTTCACAGTTGACACTAATGACTTCATTTGGACCAAGCTGTCAAACGGCCTCCGAAAAAATGTACGAGCCGACGACTTTTGAACCCTGCTGCACTTTAGTTTCATTGTGCGTTTAGAGGTTCTCGCGCTGGAGTTGATGAAATATTGGTTTTATCTTAAAGGTGCAACATGCAGGATTTGTCGGTTAGTGTTTGGAAAAGTTGGCCCCTCCATCATTGCCCCAAAACAAACAGTGACGCATATCTAATGGTCCTTTAAAGCAAAATCTGTCATACTGTGCCTTTAAGGAAAATGTATGTCCCATGAAAGATGCTGATTTGCGGGATTCAATCGACAAATGCAGTGCCCTTGAATTTTGTACTGTTTGACTACTGCTGAAAGTTGAGTGGAGGAGACGGTGCCAGGAAGACAGCTCCATCGACATCAAGCAGATAATCCACATAATAAACTTGCTGCTGTCGTCACTGTCTCAACAATATACGGCTCAATAGTTTGTTTACTTGTCATACGGAGGTAGAGGTGGGTCAGTTCAGGAGAGAGCAGCAACAATTGTTTTTCTTCAGTCTGAATCGAATGATTACTACAGTAAATAAATTAAAATAAATGAAATGAAATGAAATTAGATTAGATTAGATTCAATTAAATCAAATCAAATTAAATTAAATTAAATCTAATTAAACTCATTATATCTTATTTATTTATTTTTCATTATATTCGATTATATCTCAAGTTTGGCCACCGGGATGTGAAGAGAATTTTCTAAAAAGAGAAAAAGTCATACTCTAACAGTTTAGATTGATCTTTACAGTTCTTTAAATGATAATGTATAGACTTATTAAGGCCAAAGACTACATGGATGACAAAAACTAAAGGTCTCACCAGCCAGTTGCTGCCACTGTGCCCAACCATGTTCATCCCACTCAGCAGCAGCAGCAGCAGCAGCAGCTCTCCATCACTTCATTTATCTGCTCTGACAAATGAAAACAGCAGCGCATCATTAGAAAAACGTCAGAGTGGCACAGACCCGGGATACACGGGGACATTAGCGGCAGGGAAAGTTTGCGGCTACGTGGCCCGTCACGGCGGCAGCAGATGCTCGGTACAGTAAACTGAATCCCTCACACATGACAAACAAACTGTTGGCTAGTGTAAACTGCCCCTTTGTCATTATTCGTGTTTGCACTGGTGGGCAGACGTCCACACATGGAGAGGTGCTGCAGTGCATCTGGTTCTAATCCACATGCATGAATATGTAAAACACACATTGGTATGTGCATGTTTCGTTTCCTTCCCTTGTTCATGTGGAATCAAAGGGAAATGATCAAAGTTCAGGAATTCACTTAGCACCTCTTTAACGTCATGACTCAAAGAACAGCGCTCAGAACAATATGCTAATGAACAGTCTATAGTGTGTGTATGTCCATTTTGGGACAAGGGTCCTGAATGTAACATATTAAAGTCCATCTATGGAGACTTTGTGACCTTCCTATCTTTGGCTGCAGTTCTCCTAGAGGGCAGTCACGAGGTGGTGAAGTGGAGTGAGGAGGGCTGATGAGAAAAATATAGAGATTCTTTTCATCTGGTGCTTGAGAAATAAAAGACACTTTTTAAATGATAGAATTAATCATTTAGTAGTATTAGAAACTGAATAGAAAAAGAAACTGACCCATGTCTTAGATAAAAAAAAAAAATTAACAAAAAGATAAAAATGCAAAAAAACAATGTTTTAGTGTTTTAATAGTGATGGCAATTTGTTAAATTATCTTGTTATTCTGTTAATGCAAATATTAATGAGTGATTGTGATAATAATGTTCGTCCCTCATCATCACTCAGGGTCGGGGGAAAGTGAAGTCACATGACCATCTACAGTGTTTTCCACACTTTAAAAAAAGTACTCTGGTCAATCCCATTTTTTTGAATGTCTGACTAAGAAGAACAGATAAACAGATAAAACATTGTTATCACTGTTAAATAAAACCACAAATAAAACATAGTATTGTAATAATACGATTGTTGTTGTTTTTTTTAATTCCCTGAGACTAATGTGGCAGATAATAACTGGCACTAACGCAAATATTCCACATGGATGCAAAAGCAGGCTTTGGCAAGACCAAAATAGAAAATACCATA
The DNA here is from genome assembly GCA_016785325.1 of Chascanopsetta lugubris. Taxonomy (NCBI): domain Eukaryota; kingdom Metazoa; phylum Chordata; class Actinopteri; order Pleuronectiformes; family Bothidae; genus Chascanopsetta; species Chascanopsetta lugubris. Next base: position 95,112 of record JAFBJT010011598.1, on the reverse strand, counting down.
AGCTAAAAGGTACTAAATTAATAAATAAATGAACAAATCTTACTTGTATCGTGAGTCATATGTCATGATAATTAAATCTGGCATTCCATTCACTCTGGACCACCATGAGAGGCCCCCCTGCATAACCTTTGAGGTGCGAGAGACAGAGAGCTCCTCCTATAGCAACATTTCTCCAGTTGTTGTGATCCAGGCTGAGAGCCGTTTGTCTGATTCCCCTTTTTTTTGTGGTGAAATTCGTTTCCCAGGTGATGGACGGGGGATGATGGACAGTCCGGGGTCAGAGTTCTGAGAGGGGCTGCAGGAAGGGGGTCGTCCAGGTGTGATGGGTGAAAGGGTGGAGGTCAGAGGGGGGAGGTCAGCGGATGGGACACCTGCGAGGTCCTGATGAGGACAGCAGTGATGGTTGTGGCAGGAGGACAATGCAACAGATCTGGGGAGGGAAAACAGGGAGGACGTCTCACGCCATCCATCACCGAGCCGCTCAGCACCTGCGTGAGTCCAGATGCACCAACTTAAATCATCAGCCTCGCTCTGATCCAGCCTGTGATCCTCTGCGTGCTCGATGAGAGAGAGGGGATCTACGACTCACGACAAGAGAATCACGTTTCAAGACATAAAAGACAAAGATCAGTTTGGTTTTAGAGCATAATGTGCTTGAGTCATCAAAACTCAAGAGAGTAATAAAACTATTAGATGAATTCATCCAAGGAATATTTCCAGTTATGTTAATTTGGAGAGAAAAATAAACCATGACTGTGCATTAATTATTATCTGGAAAGAGGTATTTTGGAAAAGTTGGTTCTCTGAGATCCAGAATCTGATCTGATGAAGAAAAGTAGGTCAAGTAGGTTGATGGTGGAGAGACTGAAACTTACAAATGAGGTCAGATGAACTGAGCCTGGAGGTGGACCTGGACCCTGAACCTGGAGGTGGACCTGGACCCTGAGCCTAGAGGTGGACCTGGACCCTGAGCCTAGAGGTGGACCTGGACCCTGAGCCTGGAGGTGGACCTGGACCCTGAACCCGGAGGTGGACCTGGACCCTGAGCCTGGGAGTGGACCTGGACCCTGAGCCTGGAGGTGGACCTGGACCCTGAGCCTGCAGTTGGACCTGGACCCTGAGCCTGGAGGTGGACCTGGACCCTGAGCCTAGAGGTGGACCTGGACCCTGAACCCGGAGGTGGGTCTGGACCTTGAGCCTGGAGGATGAGAAGAAATGTTGAAAAAGGTCAAACCATGTCACAATCAAAAATAAAGACTTCAGACTTTTATCGTGGAAACTAACACAACGTATCGTGTAAGTGTTGTGAACATGGTTACAAAAGATGTGCTTGATTCCTTCCACCCTCCCTACTTCCTTCCTTCCTACATTTCCTCCTCCTTCCCATTCTTCTCTCCGCTCTCCTCCCTTCCTCCTTCCCACCTTACTTCCTTCCCAGCTTCCTTACTCCTTCCCTACTTTCTTCTCTCCTCCGTCCTTTCTTCTGTCCTACTTCCTTCCTTCCAATGTTCCTTTCTTCCTGCCCCCCTCTCTGCCTTACTTCCCTCCTCTGTTCCCTCCACCCTTCCTTCCTTCCTTCCTTCCTTCCTTCCTTCCTGGGTTTGCATAACAGCCTGGTCCTGTCACCACTCTGCCATGCCAGTTATGCTGGATCTAAACTGGGAGTACTGGGTGTGCGGAGGCAGCGCAGCCATTAGACACAGAGCTTTGCAGAGATTAAGATGCAAACACACAAACTACCACTACCACCACAGGCAGCGCCGGTATAAAAAGGAGAAATTACTCGCCCTGCATGTTTTTTCCCTTCTGCTGAGTGGACAATATTTTTTGGAGAAGGACCGAACCATACGTTTGATGCAGTTCAGTATTTCACAAAGGAATCAGGACTTGTTTACTCTGTAATTCTGCATTTGGGGCTAGCAGCAGTGACTTGATTTACGTTCTGGCTAATTCTGCAGAGTGCTCTGTGACGCTGGAGTGGGAGTGATGAGGCTGCACTTGTTTGCCGTTTTGTGAGGCTTTGACTGAGAGGGAGCGCAGAGCTGCAGTTTGTTGAGACGGCTGTGACATAAAAAGTGACTCATTTGTTTTCTCAGCGTTTTTGTGTCACAGCAAATGTAGATTTATTGGACACTTCTGTTTATCTGGAAAGCTGAGTCATGAAAAAAGTTTTTCAAACTGTGATGTAAGAGCTTGATGAAATGTGATGGTTTGCATCCATCCATCCAACTCTCTATCGATGCGTCCATTGACAGTATGCACCAATCCATCCATCCATCCATTTATCTATTCATCCATCTATCTAGCTATCTGACATTCACCTATCTGACTATGTATATATCCATCCATCCATCTATCCATTCTTCTTGCTATCCAACATCCATCCATCCATCCATCCATCCAACTATCTATTTGCTTTAGTCGCATCTTTGTAATGACTTAGGGTTACTTAGTAATCTGATTACACAAACTATCTGAGATAGATATGATGTAATGTAGGATGATAAAACAGCTACAATCCTGACATTCTAATCTCCCTTTCTTTTCATTTATGTTTCCTTTCAATCTGGGAATGAGGCGTCATGTTCTACCACTGTGTCCTGAAATACTTCTCCACACAGGTTAGTGCTAATGCTTGCTCTCTCTGATGTGTGTGTGTGTGTGTGTGTGTGTGTGTGTGTGTGTGTGTGTGTGTGTGCTATCACTTGTGCAAACGGTCAGCCTCTGTTAGCAGTATGTGATAAACTGGCCCACACAGCGAAAGCAGAACGAGGGCCGAGCCTGTACAGATAACAAGGCGGCAGGCATCTGGCAGAGTTCACTGGCCTGGACGCACGCGCTCTCACACACACACACACACACACACAAGCATGGACACGTATACGTACATACACAGTCACACACAGGCCTGGTACAAGCTGTGGCTCCACTTCAGTCAGAGGAAAACCACAGCAAACCAACTGTGCTGTACTTGACTTTCTTTTCCTTTCATGGTTTCTCTCTCCATGTTCTCGAACAGCAGGAACATTCTGAAGAGAACTCTGTGTTTGTAGAACAAATACGTCCAAGAACAAAGTTAGAATGAATATACTGGTCATGAAAGAGTCAGAAAATAGTTCTGGGACATTTTGGTTGGAGATGATGAAGTTTGAAATCTGCTGAAGTGGTCAAACGTACTCGTATGTCAGTGTTCATGGACTCTACCATTCAACTTTCTAATGCAGTCTTTCCCCTACCATTAAATGGGCACCACACGCCCCCCCCCCTGGAAGATCAAGTTAAATAAATAAATAATTTTTCTATATCGCGCCAGATCACAACAGACGTCATTTCATCTTGCCTTCCACAGGTCTACACCTTGTTCTTTTATTAAACAAACTAAAAAAAACATATGTTAAATATCTTATTTACACATCAACATGTCATTTCTGTCTCTACATGGTCACGGTTCTATTTCTCCTCCGCTCTCTGTTATACAGCGGCGCCTCGATCCGCGCACTCGCACACACACACACACACACGAGCGCACTCGTTCATGTGAACACTCTCCCACCAGCGGACTGAGAGCGCACGTCAGAAAGCAATAGTTCAGTTCTGATCATGACTGTTGTCATTTCAAGAAAAGCATCTTCTACTCCTCTAAGAGTTTGTGTCAGTCCGTCTGCCTCCCCCGCCCTTACGCACGTGCGCGCCCCTCAAACGCTGTGACCCGAGGGGAAACACTGTAATGTATTAATTTATCTATCTATACAATTTACATTTGCAGTGTCAATGCTCATGAATAAACACAGCTGGAAATGAACCAGTCTAGCCAGCATGGCTGCCCTCGGGCAGGTCAACAGACCCATAAAATACATTAAGACATTAACAATACAAGTTCTCTAGACTTGCTTTAATGTACACAGCAATACATAACACATATAACATAAGGAAAAACACACTGCGAGTGATGGGTGTTAGTTAAAGAGTATGGGTACACATTTGATTGTCTTTGAACCACAATTTCAAATGGATTTCAAATGGATGACATGTCACAGTATTCTCTACTTCAAACACTAGGGGTGCGTTCAAAGAGTCAGTTTTACTCAGGAAACTTGCCAACAGATTGAAATGACCCAGAATACTTGGTTTCTCTACATCAAAAGTAAAGGAGTCTCCATGCCTCCAAACTTGTCCCCTAAAAGAAAACTTCAGACCATACTAAATGATGGAGAGGAGAAAATACAGTCCCACAATTCAAAAAATTAAATATCGAGTGTAAGCAAAGTTTTCTCTGGACCCTGATTCTCCTTTCCTAACTCCTAACAACCTCTCCTTCACACCTTCCCTTGACCTTGTGACATAGCCAAGGAATAGAGGTGAGGAAAGGACATTATTTGGACTTCTCAAACACACACACACACACACACACACACACACACGCACACACACAGTGTTTGACCCCGGTGTTAGCTGTGGTGTTAGCAGTAAGGCTGCGGCGGACGCCCCTGTGTTGACTTGGAGTGATGTAAGCCTGAGATGAGCTTTTCAGATTAAGAGCGAAGGCAAACAAAGGGCTCTGCCAAGATGAGCCTCAGTGTATACAGATTAATACAACAATACAGCCACACGAGCGCTGCCGTAAACCATTTGCATAACTCTTTTTAAAGTGTTTTGGAAAATTTTGGAGCCATCGCCCGCCCCGCCGCCACCACCTCCACCCGCCCCACATGGAAACTTGTACCTAGGTGGTCCGTTCCAGCCAGCATCAGTTGTTTACCGAGGGCCTGCTGAGGATCACTGAGCGGGGAGGGAGACTTCGGGCGACGTACATTCGTTAAATCGGACGCAGTGAGGTGTGCGACACACGCAACGTCGTCACATGTGAGGATGGATCTCACCTTACAACTGGATGGATACTCGCGGGAGCTTTTGTTTTTGACCCATTCTCATAAATATCTGGTTGTGATCGGGAAAACCTGACCTGATTTCATAAATGTCAGGAAATAGAAAATGATGATAACCATAAAAGGAGCAGTTTACAAATATGAAACTCATATCAAATTTCAACAAACGTCTAAAATTGAAACTCTCCAACACTTTGAATTCACCAGATGAGTCCAATATGGAAGGGGAAAAACTTGGCAGTTCACAGGGTGGCCACTTGAGGCTGGCTCCAAAAGTGAGTCAATCCCAATAGACTTTAGAGGTGAATTAAACATGTTTAAGGGTTAGGGTACAAACTAGGGTCACATTTTCACATGAATTTTGCATAATTAAGGGGCGTGGCCTCTTCGGTGTCACCTGGGCACCTGGTGGATGCTGCAACAGTACCATGGGCCCACCCCCAGCTCTACATGTGCTCCGCCTCTTTGCCTGTTTTTGGATGAACCAGGAAGTAGGAGGAGTTAGATGGCGACGACTGAACTGCCCACTATGAGCCTCATAAGCACTGTGCAGAAACCTATGGGTGATGTCATGGACATCTTTGTCTCCAGTCTATGGATTTCACCTGCATTTCAGCTGCAGGACATTTGGAGCCTGGTGAATCAAATGAAGCTTCCAAGTAATTTTACTCCATTAGTTGCTTTCATACTAACTCTGTACGCGGATGTTTTGCATGTCACATCATTCACCCACTGCTGGTGTCAATGGACCAACGGACTGAACCACCAACATTCTGCCAAGCGGAGGTCCTGGTCCCTACGTCACCTCAGCCCACGACAACAACAACGTCTCTCGGCCTGTCGCTTCCACTCGACATGACCAACCTCCACTGAGTTTCATTAAAACCAGCTGTTGAGAGGGTTCTCCCAGTGAATCCCGCATTACATTCCACAGACACTAGTGGTCCCCCCGCCCCCCCCCTCCCCCCGTTGTAGATAAAAATATCATTGAGAACCAGTGACATCTACAACACAAACAGTTGTAAAAGCTGGTAACGGTTGTGACGTTGCGGGTCAAAGTTCATTCAAATAGAATTCTGCGAGAAACTCCGCTAAGGATGAGCTTCGTTACAGGATGTGAATCCCGGTAAACTTTCTCTGCACCCTCCGTTCGTTTCTGTGCAAGTCAGAGGTGAATAAAACATTTGCTCCCTGTGCAAAGGCCAATCACCAGTGATGGGAACAACGACATTACTATTTCGTAATGAGTAATGAAAGTCGTTATTGTTTCCACTGTTACGACGCTATTCCCGTTACTGATGATAAAATGTGTTGCGCTACTTTTATGAAGCTCATGGAAGCTGTTTTCATCCTACCAGGCTCTCAGAAGCTGCTGCTCTGTTTTTCTATCTTTTGGTGAGGGGGCGGAGACAACTGCATCAGTGACGTTGATTGGCCGAAGTAGAGTAATGGTAAGCCAATCAGAGGCAGAGGTGGGCGGGTGCTCACACACAAACACAAAAGAGTAAAATGTTCATTGTGCCCAGGAACAAAGTGACTTGTGTCACCTTGTCCGACAGAAACATTAAAAACAGTGGAGATTTGGCTACAATGTTTTCTATTAAATGTCTATTTCATTCATTAAACATATTGAATGTTCCGTTTCATTTGAAATAATCCAACATACAGCTGAATTTAAAGTTACAGGTACAAATATGCAAGTGTTACTTTCCCTGCTAACTAGCTACTTTCATAACGCTGTAACTCTGTAACTCAATGAGTTACTTTTTGGGAGAAGTAACTATAGCTAGCTACTTTCTCATGCATTTCAACTATGGTTGTTTAAAAATGTAAAAACGTCAGAACAGCACCCACATAAATGAGAAACACAAAGTTGTGGGATGACACAGGTGCAGTCTCACACACATTCACACACAGGTGATATTTCTTCGTGAATATAAAACTATGTCGCTCTATTTCCAAATTTCCCCTCCTACACTCACGTCTTATTTTTGTTTTGTTTTTTTCACGTCCCCTCACTCCCATCAGTCTCACCTGTCTCCCAGCCCTCAGTGCTGCTCTCAGCGCTGTGTGGGGGTTTAGCATGTGTTAACATGACAGATTGAGCCCCAGTGGGAACCTTAATTGCATCATTTCATGGATGCGAGTCAGTGCTGTGGTCCGGGAGAGTAAACAAGCTCGGAATCCAGGAGCAGGAAAATTGGGGGGAGGAGGAGGAGGAGGGAGAGCGGTGAGAGTGAGAGTGAGAGGGGGAAGTGATGGCACGAGGGGTAGAGGGACGAAGGGGAGGATGAAGAGAAGAGGAAACGCTTCGGAGAGGGAGAGATGCAGTAACAGAGAAGTACCGAGATGAACCGAGGAGGTGTGAAATAGGAGATAGCGGAGGTGTGAAGGCAGCAGGAGGAGAAAATCCCTCCGTTCATAAGAAAGATCAACAGTCTGAATCCGCCCCAAACCTCCTCCAAGGTGGTCGCTGAGTGCGGTTTGTTGTGTTATGTGATAAGCTGAGAGGTTAGTGAGGCAGGAGGTTCAAAAAAATAAAAAGAAGCCAGCAGAGGCAGCGGAGGGCCGGTGGGGAAGCGTGTCTTCGTTAGTGAGCGATGGAGGGAATATGAGGTTTCAGCTGCACGACTCACTGAGTAAACCCAGAGTAAACACATGAGGTCATAGAATACACTGCACAATTAGTACTGTGACAAAACCAGATACACAGCTGGGGGACTGACACGCACACACACACACACACACAGACACACACCTCTTTCACAAGTGGCAGATTCAGGCAGTTTTGAAGTGAATAATACTTTCCATGGTGTCCTGATGCGTCACTGACAGGTGGAGGAGGAGAATACAATCAAAACAACATGCACATGGGCCACAGTGTTCATAGGTGCACACACACACATGCACGCATAGTGTGTACAAACTTGTATTCGTGATGTCTTTTGGACTTTCACTGACATCATACTGTTCCTCAGCCCTCAAACCACACACACGCACACACATACACACACACATGCATAAACACACACTATAAATATATGGGCCCTCACAAAGATATACGCAAAGTACAAACTTTTGTTGTCTTTTGGACTTTCACTGACATCATACTGTCCCTCAGCCCTCAAACCACACACACACACACACACACACACACACACTATAAATATATGGGCCCTCACAAAGATAATACAATAAGTACAAACTTTTGTACTTTTGTTGTCTTTTTTACTTTCACTGACATCATACTGTCTCTCACTCCCCCAGAACACACACACACACACACACACACACACACACACACACACACACACACACACACACACACCACACATACACACACACACACACACACACACGCACTGGCACAACCGTGTGCACTTATACAACTGCACACAAACATACTCATATTCAGAAAGAATACACACAAACGCATATTCAGAGAGAGACACACACACACACACACATTCATACAGACACACACACATACACACACACACCAAAGTAACCACTGCAGATGTTTACACAGTCCAGATTGGATATTCACACATAAATCAATATGTAGGACGGTGGGGGGGCACCGTCTGTTATCCAGCTTCACAGGAGAGCAGTGCCCGCGTGGACAAACACAGAAGTTAATGTATGAGATTAATCAAAGCTGCTCCCCGGCCACAGTCCGACCCTGACAACGCGCCATGACCTCATGTGTTGACACACGACATCAAATGCACAGTTAACAGTGATGTGCCCCGAGTTGTGGTATTGTGGCGAGGCAGTAACGTACAGTTAGATCACAGTGGAAACAGTCGTTCAGGGCGCGCGCAGAGCCCCCCGATGGGACGCCACGTTCGCCGGCGAGAGCCGCCGCGGCTCGGCTCGTCCGCATGGGTGGTATCGGGGGGAATCAAATCGTTTGAGTCAACAGTTCAAATAATGGCTGGTAATGTGGCTTTGATAAAGGAGCCGCGTCGGACAATGGGAGAATGGGCAGTGGGTGGTGAGGGTGTAACAGGGGTGTGTGAAAGAAAACACACACTGGAACACGGTGGTCCGCATTGTGAAAATAATTCTGTGTCGACCCGCTTTATTCAAAGATCCAGCGTAGAAAAATAATTTTACATTTTATAAAAACAGACGGTGCAGTCGGCAAACAGACTGAGCTCTCTCTGTGTAACACTGGACACAATTATATATATCGTCGACCGCGTCATGTGCTATGTATCTTTCCAACGCATGAGATTGGATACTGTTTGTGCGACAGTGAACAATGTCAACTGTGGATGAGTTGCACTCCCTCGAATCAATAAGAGTCTGGAATCTGAACCATAACTGCACTGGTACATTCCATCAGCATGTGATGCGGTATTTCGCAATCTGAGGTTAAAGGGAACCATAAGTTTATACTCTTGCACAAATGGTGCCAATTCTCCATCTAATTCTACTGTACCGTTTCCACATTCTTACGTATTTTTGACCATGTACACATACAATAGGATTGCAGATATTATTCGGCCAATTGCAAATATTCACATTTCACATGCCCCATTTAAGTTTTTGTGTTTATATCTATAATGATTTCCTACTTCTCATCAATCACATCAAATTCCTTGTGTATTTATTTGTGGTGTCAAACCTTAATTTTGACTCTGATTAGAATTCAATTGATTCTGAACTTGGCTGAAGCTCTGAAAGACAAGTAACTGGAGGATTACGTCAAATAGTGTTTCTAATGCGTCTGTATTGTGAGATGTACAAAAATCAAAGGTGTAAAAATACCTTTAAATTGTGAAAAACGTATAAAAAAAACATTTAAAGATTGATTTCAGTCAATGAAAATTCAATTTCTATCCAGAAAAGTGAAGTGATATAAATTACACAAAATGATCTGCAGATGGATAAAATGTACCAAGTACCAAATTGATACATTAACAATTCAAGAATCTAAATCTTAATTCTCAAGTCGTTTACACAAGTTGTGGAAAACAACATTTACATGGGGGTGATTGGAACCAGAGAACAAAGTATTTATATTGTGTAAGTAATAAAAGACAGATGAGCATGAATGACTGCATAAACATGTCATAATCAATCAAGGAAACAATAATAGGAAGAAACAAATATGCAAATATGAAATCTCGGGATGAAGTTTTCATCACAGACCAAACGAATGCATCATATCAGACGGATACAAATGTGAATGATCGTCATTATTTGGATCAAAGTCTAATTGTATGTATCGGAAATGTAATTCATTATCTTGTGCTTGTGCTTGTATCTTATCGTCACGGTACTTCAATGACGATTCAAACAAGTAAACAGAGATGAAAGGAAGAAGAATGACACGTCTCTTCTTAATCACGAGGCCATTGTGACTTTTTTTTTTCAAGCCTTGGCTCCTCAGGTCTCCTCCTGTTACCCTATAAGTATTGCTTGTCCTGCCCCTCTCACTCATGTATACAATATTATAGCATGCACTTCCAGCCATCTCAGTCCTACAAATATTTGGTATACAGGCTCCTCATGTTTATTCAAAGTACTGGGTTACACTGTTTGGGAGAGATAGCCAGACAAGGGCCCTTTGGGGAGGAAAAAGAAAACTATTCCAAATGAAAAGTAATGATTCATGCCACAGATAGTGTACAAACTCAAATATACGCTGGACCTCGCTGCACTATTGGACAGTTCCACTTTATGCAATTTTGATTGGATCGGAACAGTGCATAGACAACTTAGTATTGCATTACTCTAAATATGGCAGAGGGTGTGTGCGTGTGTGTTTGAGAGTGAGAGAGAGAGAGAGAGAGTGAGAGAGAGAGGAGTGAGGTGGGTGGTCTCCACTCACTATCATTATACAACACAAAGCCTCATTGGTATTTTGAGAAGGAAATTAATATTGCCATCAGCGGTGGCTCTTGCGTGTGTGTGTGTATGTGTGTGTGTGTGCGTCTCCATGCAGAGAAAGAGAATCTGCGCACTTCCGCAAAGCTAAGTGCTCTTGGATTAAAAAAGAAAAAAAAAATCCTTTTTAGCATTTTTCACTTTGAGTGATGCCATGATGCTGCATGACGACATGCTCGCAGCCCTCAGCGCGCCCGCTCCTCACACTCAAATCCGCAAGCAGCTTTTTCCATTCAGGCCACAGTGACGGGAAAAGATCCCGGGAGTGCAGCCACATTGGCCCCGGTTTAACTTAAACATTTTCTCAACATCCTTCCTTATATTCCCTCTACCTGACGAGAGGGAGAGATGTGTTGCAGCTGACTCGCTAGAAATGCCAAAGTTCCCTGTATGGAGCAACAGCATGAGGATATGGGTCCACCTAGTGCAGTGGTTCTCAACTGGTCTGGTTTCGGGGCCCACCATCATCCCTTGATGACGAGCCGCAGCCCAAATTGAGGAAAGTGTTCAACTTCTCAAATGTATTTCATGAAAATGCGGAGACAAACACGTTTAATGATGAGGGGGAAAAAAACAACCAGTAGGTGGCGATGCTAGAGCGGAAAATATTCACTTTTAAACTCAATTAGGTGTTTACTAGTATGACCATTCTAAGCCACTGTGAAAACATGGTACGAGGTGCAACATGGCCGCCTCCACAGCCAGAACCCGAATCGATCCAGATGTAAACATAAAGGGCTCATTCTAAGTAGGTGTAGGTGGTGATACACTCATAAAAGAACCAGTACGCTCAGTTTATATTCCATTTCAGCCAAAAAGAAAGTAATGTTTTAAACTTTACCTTAAACACTGCATCTTTAAAGGGGCTCATCCTGCCCTCGCTGCTTCCTCCCCAGTGCAGCTATTCGGCCATCAGTGATACGGCAACGTGGTCCATCTTCATTAATTTTATTCCAGGTGCCATTAATAGAAACTGCAAAATAGAAATACAACTGAAATAAACCAAACAGAAGATATCTCCATACTGCAACTTGAATGTAATACCTGGATATCTCTAAGGGTCAACTTACACCATATGACTCACGGGCTAAGCGAGAAATAGCTAACTAACATTATATTAAGCAGCTAACACACTTAAGCTAACGTTGTTGTGCTAATTTGCGAATTAGCGCGCCAATGCTAGCCTCATTATGCTAACATGTAAATCGACGTTTTTTTTACAGCATGTATGATGTTTTACTGCATTTTACCAGAAGAAAACGTTACTCAAAGTGGTGATGAACTTACAGGTTGTGTTCAGGACAAACAGACGGGGCCACAGTCTTCTTCCTGGCAGAATCAAAACAGTGGGCTCACTTCCTACTTCCTACTTCCTGTCTATGATGGGTCAAAGTGCAAAGACGAAAACAGGAAGTAGAAGCAGAGTTCCACTCATCAGCAGCAAAGACATTAGAATACAAGGTACACATTACGCAAGTATAACATTTTATACAATCAACAAATTGATGAAAATGTAATGTAAAAATATATAATTTCTTAAATATAATTTGGGACAATATTCAGTACGCCCTACAAAATTTAAAAATAAAAATACTGAACATGAATAAAGGCAATGTTAATCAAAACCAAGAGACACAGTATTTCAGACATGCTATAAACTTTAATAGACATATTGATATTTCTGAGGAGAAACAACGTTATCCCTAGTTATATTTACAATACAGGAATAAAAAAAAATTGTCACATACAGTACAATGTAAAAACAACATAGAGAACTTAAATAATTATTTTATTTGTGTAACTACTTAAATAATGAAAATGGTTATTCTATTCACACCACGCTGTCTCAGCAGCTACAATGCAACTTTCACATTAAGTGCTAAAATAAAAATGATAATTTTCCATTTTACAGCATGAATTCCATTTTGACTCATTTCGACCACGTAGAGTTTTATTTCAGCAAGGCGGGAGATAAACAACAAAGACATCTTTTCAGAACAATGAACTTCAATTCAAATGCCAAACCTGGAGATGCGTCTTTCGAGAAAGAACAAACGTTGGCTAAAGAGGGAGAATCTGAAATATTTGCCTCCAGACCATTCGACACGATAACAGACGGTGATGTGAAGGCTTCTTTCGCATGGAATTCAAAATGGCAAAAGATCAAATGATAAGTCGGAAATAGGATATGTTGATGGTTGAACATGCATGTTTGTGCTGCACGTAGATGGATTTAATTAGTTTGTTAACACACTGATGTGGCTCCAATCGCATCAGTCTGCGTTTCACTGTTTCCTCTGTGAAACCTTCAATCCTGACTCTTTTCTAAAGCTTATCTCCATTAGACAGACCCTCAGGTCATTTAACGAAAAAAAAAAAAAAATCTGCTCTGCATTGATAAGATCGGCCTCTGACTCTGAGCTGCTTCCACAACGACTTGGGGGCCCTGACAGCATCTTTGAACGTCTCACAACAAAGACAGGTTCCTGTCAGTCGTAATGAAACCATGTGAGGGAGTGAAAAACGAATGGAGACAGCCAACTGCTCTGAATGACTCGATGCAGGCACAGACATGCATTACTTTTACATTGGAATAAAACAAAGGTAGAAAGAAATGTATCCTCACGTGTCTTTCCCATTAAAAGCTGCATATGTATAAGTACAACATGAAATGACATGAACTGACAAGCTTAGTGTAAAACTGCTTTCTATAAACACCATTTTCTCCCATATATTATTACGCTTAAAAAAATAAACCCTCCTCTATGATAAGAATAGTAATGCTATAGTTTTTTTTTTTTTTTTTTGCAATGCTAAGTAGTACTTAGGTAAGCTCTATTGGAAATATACACCACTGCGCTGCTATCTCTTCTTCCCTTTGTAGTTTTGAGTCCGGGGTTCAGTTTCAGTGTGTGACACAATGACAGGAACTCATTACTAAACCATATCATGCTGCTGTGTGTCAGTGTGTGTGCATGTATGTGTGTAGATGCGTGGAACTACTCTCATTGCCATTTTTAATAAATGTTTAAATTCATTTTGAATAATAAAGTGAATAAAACAAAAATGAATACAGTGCATGGGAGCAAATAACTCCGTTCAGATTGTATGAAACTGGCATTGATAAAGTGTTGTGATGCTCTCACTCGGTCGTTCCTCTTCCTGTGTTCGGTAAACAGTCCCCTGTTGTAGATCCATTCTGTACATTGATAGTAAAAAGAGTGTTGCAAAACAAAGTATACGTCGAGTATACCGTCATAGCTTTTTTATGACAATGTGCCCGCAAACGAAATACAACATCAAAAGTGAGACCACATGGTTTATCCCTCTTGCGTTAGTGCCTTTAGTAAAGTCGAGCACTGTGGGCTCCGACCCATGATTCTTAGCTTTTTACAGCTGGAGCTGAGGTTCCTTCAAAGTCTGTGTTTTGTGTGTGCACTCTATTCTGCAGAAAGGACCGTGAACACAGATTGGATCTTGAGCCGCACCACGCCTCGCTGAATCCTTGGAGAACCCCAGGACAAAATGCTTCAGACTCCATTTCTGGGGGGGCTGGGGTGAGGTGGGGTCTTTGAGTAAGGCAACAGACAGCCCTCGAAAGGATCCACAGTCTTGGGTTCAAATGGTCTATACTCAAGTGGAGGTACTCTTCTTGGAGAGTTAGTGGAACTTCCATAACGTGGCCAATGCTTGTCTGATCATCTTGCTGCTGTCTGCGGGTCTGTCTCGAAATGTGAACACGGCTTGGATGCCAGGCCTGGTGCTCAGGAGCAAGTAGCTCACAGGTGATGGACGTTTGGCTTGTGGAGGAACAGGAGTCTGTCAGGGATCCTGTGTGTGTACCGGTATGTTAGGTGAACATGCCTTTGCGGGTGTGAGGGAGGTGAAGAGGCCATTTTAACGACACCTCGTCAGAGTCTGCTGGTGGTGGTAGGTAGATTCGTGTCAAATTGGGAAATGGCGGGCGGGGAGCAGCCCCCCGCCCCCCACTCCGCCCTCCCTCTGCCTCCCCCCCTACCCCTATACGATATAACTGGTCAGATCGAGAAGGTACGAGGTCATGTCAATGATGTGGTCCAGGATGCCGTCTTTCTCCTGGTCGTTGGGCATACCCCGCTCACTCTTCTCACACTGGCTGCCGGAGTAACCGCTCTTACACAGGCACTTGTTGGGTTCCATGCACACTCCTCCGTTACGGCAGGCTGGTTCACATTTGGCTATATCAGACAAGAGGTAGAAGAAGAGCGTTCAAATGGGAGTTTGGGTGATCTGCGGGGAGAAACGGTCGAGGACCTGCCGTGGCACAAGGTACTCACCAATTCGGCAGAAGGGTCCCTCCCAGCCGGGGCTGCAGCAGCACTTGCCCGTGGGAGTGCAGTGTCCGTTCTTACAGTGTCGGGAACAAGCTGTCATCAGCAGCTCCGGAGGCTCCACCTGACGCTGGCACTCCTTGGGGGCGTGAGGCCTGCAACAGTTGTTTAAAAGAGGGATGCGAGGTCAGTATGTGGTGGACACAGCATCACATGACATCGCGGCACATAACATTGTAAATCATCCTCAAAGGACAGGCCTTTGAGATTGAGATCTAGTCGTAGGATTTCCTCCGTCCCCGTGTGAGAGACGAGCCAGCGTCTGCGCCGAGACCATGAGGTCATCACGTGGAAATAACTAGAATAAGTGGGTGTCATCTGCGTAGATTTGAGAAGCCGTGGGAAGAAAAAAGAGAGGGGGGCCCCAGCATCCCGCCTTGGGGGACTCCTGTGGCGGAGGACATTGGATACGGACATTTGTCTCGATGCCCGCGCTGGAGTGTCGATACCAGAATACAGATCAGTATCAAGGGCTGCAGATAGATCCAGAGAGATAAGAACTGCAGCGTGAGCTGTCACTTTAGCTGCCCTCAGAGCTCCCGCTGCAGATAACAGGTGTTTCTGTGCAGTGGCTGCTCTTTGAGCTCCCGTGATTGGGATCAGGACGGGAAACTCTGCTTGAAAACTGTGCTTGAGAACTGTGCACAGGAAGTAACAAGACCATTCGATAGTTCTCAACGTGGATATGGTTGGGTAAAGCCTGAGGCGACGAACCTTTTTCAATTAAGAAGCAGTGGGATGGAATCTGTACAATTCCAAATATGTCAAGGTTTCTTAAGGTGGTGGTGTGAAAATACAATAGGTTATATATATATATATAAAAAAATAGATTACAAGCAAGGATTCAAGGATCAACTTTTGTTCAAAGCAATTTCGTTAGATTATTTGATGACTTGCGCTTTTTAGAATCTCTGTATCAGGTTCAAATGTGTTAAGATATGTACTATATGTCGACGTTCTTCCTAAATGGACTAAGTCAAGATGACTCCACTGCCTCAGCTCAACTTAAAATCGAAAGCTCAAACGATACCCATGGCTGGGTGTGGTATTTTTATCATTCCCACTCCTGTTTTCAGACTTTCACCCGACTCCAAGAACAAAACACAGCATGAGGTTAACACAGGACTCCAGCGGACACAAACATAATTTGGAAAACGCGCACACACTCATCTCCACACCATGTGCGTAAAAGCCTGAACACCACAAACGCATCTTGTGATGGTTCCACATTAAGACAAACACGCAGACACGCAGGGCTTCAAATGGGCTGCAACACAATCATTTCATATTACGCTCAACAAATCTGGAAATAATACAGCGGGTGCGTAATCAAGTTCAAATATGAAGCGTGTGTGTTGCCGCCTGTTGCCCACACACATTTGCCGATGTGTGTGTTTAGAGGAAGACGGTGAAGACGAAGAAATATAGATTTTTATAGATGATGGCTTAAAGGTGCAGTGTATACGATTTCGACTCCTATCTATAGAAATATAATCCTAAAACAATTATATAAAGACATTTTTACAAACGTATAATCACCCCAATGTTTGCCTTGCTTTTTACATAACCCTAAAATGAGCTTTAATTAATTTCTACACCAGGAGCGGGTCCACCCTCTGGGGGCCGCCATGTTTTTCCAATAGCGCAGCGTGGACATACTAAACATCTTTTGAGCTTTAACAACAACTGCATGCTCAATGTGAGAGGAGTGAGGTGATGGATACGACGTGCAACTTCATCTCTAGATGTCGCCAAATCTTACACCTTTAAACATATTTGTGGCGACATTTCGAAAAGATTTGGAGTACTGGTACCGGGATGACGGCCGCGAGGCATTGGGAACTGAGGTCAATTGCTTTGCGTACATAATGCGTCGCAAAAGAGAGAGCAGGCCTCTCGCTCACTTGCAGAACAAATGGTCAATCAGCGGCCGAAACTGAAACCAGGTGGAGGATACGTTTTTCAACTGGGGCTGAAATCAGCAGTGTCTTTCATGAACTGTTTTACGTGTGTGTATGCAATCACTCACAGCCTCACCTGTTTTGACCTTTATTCGAATACGACCCGCTTCCAGTTTAATATCTGTCAATAAGTGGCTCTACAACGCCTCGCAGCGATGACTGGATTTATTTAAACACACGCGCCTTTACTCCTCAGTTTGATGAATGTGTTCCGAGGGCTCTGACAGACACGGCAACTGATGCGGCGACAATACTGTGAATTAAGGTTGCTTTAATTTTAGAGGATGGAGGGTGGGTGGTGCGGTGGGTGTCGATTCCCATGCTCCCATCAGCACCCAGTTCCAGACTCCATCCACACTGGCTTTTGTTGTTGCAGGCTGCATGTAGTTAAAAAAAAAAAAAAAAAAAGAGCGAAGGAGGGAAGCAAACAGAAAGAGAAGGAGAAAGAGAAAGAGTAAGAGTCCCTGGAGGATTGTGTGTGTGTGTGTGTGAGAGTGTGTGTGTGGGGGTCTCTGTAGCTAACACTGTTAATAGTAGGCAGGGGTCAGCAGCGCTACTAAACAGTTTGTACGACTGCCAGGGTGGCTGTGAAAACAGCACCTGCTGGTAGCGCCACTTGACAAAGGCAGCTGGGTCAACAGCCACTGTGGGAATTCATCAACTTTGGGAGGGGTGGTGTATGTGTGAGGGTGAGGGAGTGGGAGAAGGGCGACGGTGCTCGCTCACACACACACACACACACACACACACACACACACACGCGCGCGCGCACGCACGCACGCACGCACACGAGGTGGTTACATGGACGGAGGGCAATACTGTGGCGAGACAGATCGGGGAAAAAAAATAAGACGGCAAATTACGGAGAAAGTAAAGCGCGCGAGAGAGAGAGAGGAATGGATGTAAACATAAGAAAGAGGACTGACGGAGGACTCAGTCATCCCGTCCTCACATCAGCAAAACATTAACATATCTTAACACTGACATCCATTCAGGTCTGTGCAATTAAAACAGTGCGATGCTCTGCCTCAAATTTGTTCCTGATCTATTTGCTCATTGTGTTTCCCTTTTCTGTGTGCATCTGTGTGGTGTGTGTGTGTGTGTGTGTGTGTGTGTGTGTGTGCGTGCGCGTGCGCGTGTGCGTGCATTTAGCTTGTTGGCTCACAGGGCCTGTTTGATTGACACGAGGTATATGTGAGAAAAGGGCTGTGGAGTGGTGTACATTGTGCACGCCAACAATGGCTTAATCAAACGGCCCAGTGTGGTCTCTTTTGCGGTTTTGTTATCTGACTCCATTGTTTGGGGGCTTCTTTTGTAGCTTCATGCCCTGTTTTAATTGTGCAAGAAATTTACTGTGTATTGTAGGAGCCGGGGCTATTCAGCCGGACTGGCAAGCAGCTTTGTCAAGGGGAGGACCACAGCAGAGATGTAGGAAGATTTAGGAGGGATAGGAAAATAAAGAAAAGGCTTCTCCTTTTTCCCCTGCAGCATGCTGGGAGCTAGCATACCGCACGCTCACACGGGCTCCCAGATGTGCACGTTTCGCTCGTACCCACCACCCACACAGTAAAGAGGCACACACACAGACTCGTATGTCCACAAATCCACTCCCGCAGTCGCCCTCTCCTGCACATCCAACGACTTGTGACACCAACGCAGTCCATAAAACCTCGGTCCCGGGACCTTACATGAAGTTCAGAGTCTGCTTAAGGTCTCTGCCCTCTGTGATCCACGGGCGGCTCAGCCTGGAGCTGGAGTGAAAACATAAAGGGGGCTGTCACGATGCAGCGTGTCCTCAGTGGCGAGGGGCTGCGACAGAACACGGACACGTAAAACATACATCTCACACCGGAGAACCGGCGGGAGATCGGGGTCCGTACATATTAACGCTGCGCTGCCGGCAAGCGCCAACGGACCCCGTCCTCGGATCATGGTGCATTATTCATCCACAGAAGGACTGAAACAAATCCCCGAGCTTGTGCTGCATCATCGTGTCATTGTTTGTTGGTGTGTTTCTTCTCTCAGCAGGAAAGAGTCGCGCTCCAGCCGTATTTGTTCCTGGCATAAATATAATGCTCTCACTGTATAAATAATTATGTTATTAAATGCAGACTCAGCGCGGGTGAGTGGCAGCCAAATCTGCCCACGACTACCTGCCTGTGAAATTTGAGCCATGAGGTTTGAAGTCAGTAAGTACGGAGACTACGAAGCAAACTTTACGCATTATTGACGAGCGCCGACCACATGTGGCCGGCAAGATCATTTTTTGTGGCCCGCGAGAGCTTAAAGGTATATGAGTGTCTAAAAATAAAGGTTTAAAGCATACATGAAACATGAATTCTAGTTAATTACACATGCCAGTTTTTATGCGTAGCAATATATTCAGTGTTTACATTTTCACATGTATGCAAATGTATGTATGATATTTGTAACTTGAATAAATGGTCATCAAACATGAAGACAGTTATTTTACAATATGTTAAGTCGTACTTACATTCAGTCCCACAATTAAAAGCGGCCCCTTGAGAGCAACCATAATGCTGATGTGGCCCTCGGTGAAAATGAGTTTGACGCCACATAAAAGCTGCCCACAGGCTGATCTAGGTAACCAGGTAAGTTAGGGACCGTCTGGTTTTTTCAGTTTTTGAAACAGCTTGTTCCCTCAATGGCAAGAAATTGCAAAATGCACCTTTACATACACTTGGCTCCTCGTCTCTCGGGAATCAATGATCGTTACGCGCGAGCGTATTCCGAGCACATGTTCAGGTCGTGATACGAAGACAATACGAGTGGAGATACATCTGTCCCCGACTGCTGCGACACAAACAAGAGCTGTCTCGCTTCCCTCCACCGTCTCCGGCTCCTGCACCCTCACACCACACACACCCTCACACCACACACACACACACAAACACACACACTGTTTCAAAATGCATGGTGGCCTATTTATTATTGGAGGGGTACTTCAACTGACAAACAAATACCTAGAAATGAAGTCATCTGGTCAGGACATGTTTACACAAACACTGCTGAGGGATTTTATGGCTGATGTTTCCCTGTAAGCCTCCACAGCTCTCCCCTCACAGTTCCTCTCTCCCTCTCTCCCTCTCACTCAGTCTCTCTCTCTCTCCCCCTCTCGTCTCTGTTCCCAAACACAGTTGATCAAAACACAGCGCTGGATGCTACACCGGACCACAAAAACCACCAGGGTCCAGATGTCCCCGGCGGTATGGAGGAGAACGAAGAAGGAGGCGCAGGACCACCAGACTTGATAACGCGCTGAGGTCAGACACGTTAGCTACCCCATTTACTCTCCCCTGTCGCCCCCTCTCTCCGTCCTCTACTGTAACAAGATCCTAATAACGAAGCCAGAACGTATTAGGAGTCAAGAATCCAACACCACAGGGTCCACGCAGACTAAACAAGTCCAGCTGATGGTGGAAAGAATTGTTCTGCGAGAGAAACGCATCCAGCGTCCACGCCAGAAAACATAAATATGGAGCGAGCCACTGGGGCCCCCTTTGAAACATCTGTGGTGTAATTAATTGCGCTAATGCCTGGGTGGCACTGTCGTCACCCAGGAATAATCAGCTGTGGAGATGTTGCTATTATTATTCCGAGGCATGCAAATTCGCTCCCTCTGCGTCTGTCGCTCTCACATTATCTGCCTCTCTTAATCAAATCTGATCCCGTCGGGAGGGATTTGATTCATCTGGGACTTTTCCTCAGCATCCAGTGAGTTCAAGGTTTAGACTTGATCTACGTACACGCTGACCTGAGCAAGCGCCCCCCCCCCCAACCCCACCCTGCGGGACATCACCCTCTCAACTTCCTACCCTGGTTCTGATAAGCAGATATGAATATTTGGGGGAGGGGGGGCGGGGGTGGCATTGGTTTCAATTACAGAGTCTGCTTATGTCATATATCAGATAGACAAAGCTTAGACAACCCTCCTGCATCTATCAGACCCCGTCTGCATATCTTGGGCCTGGAATGACAAATGCACTTCAGGTTTGCACAAACAGTTTTGCAGATCCATCATTATGGGAATGTTTTGTAATGCTGCGATGCATATGGCAAGTAATATGACACAGATGCACACTTTCTGAAATATGAACTCGCACCCCCGCACGCATTCCACTTGTTCAACATCAGCTAATTACGGAAACGGTCTGGGACCGCACCACTTGAAGACAACTGCGGCCTTGTTGAGGTCAATTTACACGATGAGGAATAAAATGTGCATATGCTTCGACATGTGCTTAAGCAGAATACGTCTCTTTGCCTGACAACAGGTGCCTTTGTGTTTCCCTGACTCTCAGCAGAATCGACCCTGCTGTCCAGAGCTCTGCAAATACCCAGCGGACAAACAGTAACCAAAGTGAACATTGGGGAGCATTTGTTTTGGCCGGGGCAGGTGGTGATGTGATGACCTGCTGAAGGGCAGGCAGAGAGGTCTGGTGACAGTGATACGTTACATTCATAGTGAGGGGGAGTCGAGCGAAATTCAAGGGGAAAATTAAGAAGTATACACGGAATGTATAATCTTCACAAATTGAAGAGCGACTTTCAGGACTACTTTCTCTTTCCAGCCCTCTCCTAAAACTCTGGATGACGTCTGAATCAGGGTGCGGCCAAATATCAACACAGCTGTGTCTTCTCCTCGTGATAAAGGATAATAGTTATTTCCATATTTACAAATTTGCTGTGTAGTTACTTGGGATTACTGTTTATGGCCGTATCTGAGTCAAATGATGACACATGGAGTACTTTAATGACATCAACCTGAATATCCAGGCTTTGTTGTGCACATGTTTTTATATGTGAGACGTCAATTATGGAGAATGTCTGTATCCAAATGTGTGAGAGTTTTCAAGAGACCGTGTCTGAAAAGTGCACATCAGTGTTTTTGCATGATCTTGGTGATGCAATAAATACAGTAGGCTGATTCAATGGCATTTACGAGTCTAAACACTATCTCATCATATCGTGAAGCAAAGAAATATTTTGGTTCATACCTTTTCGGATCGACCAGCTTGTAGAGTTTCCCGCTGTGTGACTGCACCATGCTTTTACTGCTCGCCAGTATGTAGACTTCACCTGAAAGAGCAGAAACATTACATTTAAAATAAAAAAAAAATAAAATACAATCCCATGGCAATCCTCATAATTTCCTGAACACGTCCTCGTGAAATCAGTTCACAAATAAGTTCAAGGAAAGACACCACCGTAAATGTAGTTCACGGGTGAGAGTCACGGGGGGAAAAAAATAGAAACAATGAGAGGTGAGTGAAGCTGAAGCTTCTGCGCCGCTGCACTTGCCAAAGGACTTGAATACAAGAGTTTAATGGGACAATTGGATACTCATGACTGGGAAGCAGGCGAATCATTTAATGAGGAACAAGCCTGCGAGAAAATTCCACAAGGGGACAAATTGTAAACATGTGTCTGTGGGGCCCATACTTTGTGACACACACTGCCGCCCCCCCCCACCACCACCACCTACGCCCCCCACCCACACTTGATTCCTGCACCAGTTGCAAATCATGATCAACTGCAGGAAATATAATCCAGAAAATTTTAAAAATTCAAGACGTGGCAGACGCATTGATTAAACATTTCTGATGGCTGTGTCTGTGATTCACGTCATGTGTCGGTGGTTCATCGGAAGTGCCAGAGCTGACGGTTAATAATCCCGTCAGTGTCTGACGGGGGTCAAACTGATGAAGCCTTCTGTATTACATTAACCTGTTCACCTCAGCTCACCCTCTCTTATCGCAGTACCGCAGCCTCCAGGTAAACAGTAACACATCTCTCCTCCCACACGACGAAACAGGGCAGCGTAGGTGGCCCAACACGAGTAAAGGGTCTTTGGAAATATCATTGCTATCTTATGGAAATGACAATTAATCCCTGAGGAAGTTTATACAATTTAATATCCTGTTGAGAATGTGCCACAGAGGTAAAGTCAACCAGGTGCTGGGCTACATTTGAATATGCTCCTGCTGGCTGAGTGTTTAGTTTTCTTGAATTAAAATGTTATTTCTATAACTATTTCTATATTCATTAAAAGGTGCAGTGTGTAAGATTCCGGTCATTTTTGTGTGTGTGTGTACTTCTATTGGTTCTCCTGCATGCTCGGAAGGGTGAGGTGTGGGATACGACATGCAACTTCACCACTAGATGTCACCGAATCTTACACACTGCACCTGAAAGCACACCACATGGAAAACTCCATTCCATGATGGAACAAATGTCCAATCATCGCTGGATATGGAATCAAATCTAAATCTGACAGGATTGCTTCACGGCACCGATGTCATTTGTCATATGAGAGATGATCTATATTCCTTCATCACTGCCACGCTGACCTTGTTCGTCTTCTCCGAAACCCAAGATGTGTCCCACCAGCGTGGAGCCACAGGAGCCGGCTGGACCCAGACACAGAGCCTTTTCCTGCCACTGTTCACCACTTGCACTCGATGTTGACAACGTCGACTTCTGGAGGATCCGCAAGTTACTGTGGGAAAAACCAAACACACGATCAGATCACTTTCTGCAGCCATTGTATCGTCTGTGAATCTGATATAAACATACTGTATTTTAAATGACGAGCGCAAATGTGGCTTGAGAGTTTGGATCTGGAAACGAGAACAATCTTTTTTTTTTTTTAAACTTTTCATAACATGGGTCCCTGACCTCTCTTTCCTCTTCCACATAATGTCTTAAACAGTGTTATTTAAGACCTCCGCCTCCGATTTCAAAACAAACATAATGCTGGAGCTGGAGCCATCACCTA
This sequence comes from Chascanopsetta lugubris, assembly GCA_016785325.1. NCBI lineage: Eukaryota > Metazoa > Chordata > Actinopteri > Pleuronectiformes > Bothidae > Chascanopsetta > Chascanopsetta lugubris. The sequence goes on along the minus strand of JAFBJT010011598.1, from coordinate 71,198 downwards.
GCCACAACAATATGCCCCCAAATTGTAAAGAGGCACAGAATTAACCGACCACACACTGAAAATAAACTTGTGTCCCCCCCCCACCCCCCTCCGCCCCCACCCACCTCACCACGTGTGTGGAGCACAGGCAGACACAAAGGACACGATTCACAGTGTGTGAGGGGAGGAAAGAGTTGTTGATCATGGTCATAATAACCTTGGACAGAAATGAAGCTAGTGAAATGTATTACAATCAAAATTCAAACCCAGTCGCCTGATGTCAAACAGACTATTATCTACGCAGTATGTGCTTGTGCTTACGTACCCGTTTTTATCTCCAAACACGTAACTGCCGTACAATCTTCGTGACTGGCAGCCCCTGTAGATGAAGCCTCCAACAGGTGGCGCTCCCCCACTCGACTGCAGGTCGTAGATGGAAGCCTCATTTTCTATGGGAGACGGATGTAAAGGTCAGATTGAGACGTACGTATGCTTCTGCACGTCATGAAGAATCAGACTAATTCTGGCACAATATTCATCATAATCACAAGACTCATTCATCAATATGATAATACTCACAAGTATGAAATACCTTTGCTCTTCAATTGGCATAGGTGAAATAAGATTGGGGGGGGATAATCAATTGAATATGCATATCATTGTTTTCATTACCTTAGCATGGACCTTTATATTTCCATCCAGGGCGAGTCCTCATCACTGAAGACACCATGTCTTTACAGTGGCCCAGAATGGACAAACTGGACACCTTTTGAATTTGAATGATAACTGAAGGCTGCCACTGGCTCGTACATGATTGGAAGGGAACGGTGCGGTGAGGGGCATTAAGCTGCAACGTGCAACGTCACCTTTAAATTGAACTAAATCCTGTGCACTGCACCTTTAAATGCCTTTTAATCACAAAAGCAAGCGCAGGAAAGGAAAATGAAAAATGCACATATTGGTCGTGTGTTTTTTTATTAGAGACAGTCACTTCGGTGCGGACAAAGCAAACGAGTGTAAATCTTCTTTTAGTGGCACAGTAACTCACGAGTGTGATGTGGAGGCCACGTGGCACACTTTTGACTTTTTACTACAATGGTCTTGGCAGGGGAAAATATGAATGGAGGTTTGCCGCCTTTAAAACTTTATGATCCAAGGCTTGGTGTTCTCATCCCCCCCCACCCCCGACTGAAATCACTCTGGAGTTTGGGCGACTGGTTAAATCACGGACCTCGCCGGTGAGAGGTGGTGTGTGACAGGGAGCAGCAAACTCGATATGCATGAGAGACCAAGGCTGAGAGATTCATATGTGCTGCCAGACAAAGTCTTGTCGTGGAAAAGATAACCCACCGAGCCTGTGACATTTGGAACGGATCGAAAAACAATTTGCTTTCTTTGCAGGCGAAGCATTGTCAAAGCGCTGGTGTTATTGATTATTTTCCCAATGTGGGAAGAATCAGAGCGCCTCTCAGCTGTGTTCTAAGCCATCATCTCAACAGTGTCTGTTGTTGACAGCTTTAAATCTTACTCGTGGACACATTCTCACATTCCCCTTCACAAATCTAAACTCCGCAAGGGAGAATCTCACTCCATCACATCATTTTCACATTTAGAAGGTTGCAGTCTCTGCGCTGGACCCCCGTACATTTTCGGAACGTCTGGCCGAAACATCGTGTTCTCACCAAACGCAGGACATTTGTTCGGGCTTGTCATTTTAGCAAGATGAATGCGAAAGAGCTGCCCAAGAGGTTCATAGATCACCAGTTCTTTCTCAAGATGAAATAGCGAGCTCAACAAAAGCCAGGCAAAGATTGTACTCTTCTTCAACCTTGAGCTGCATTAACAAAAAAAACAAAAACAAAAAAATGTCACTTAAATCACAATTTACCGTAATCTTTCCCCTTTGTAATCTCCAGTATTCTTCCTGATGTTGTGTTTTTGCCACTGGCGTCTGTACAGAGGATTAGGAGACTCCCATTGTCTGTCTGAAGACGATCCACTGCACATCTATTGTACGGGAGACCAGGTATCAATACAGGAGACACACCAATAAACCATGAGGTATCAAACTGGCACGATTCTTTGTTTGGAACTGGTTGTTTTGAACGGCGCATCTTTTCACTTGTGTTTCGCTCATTATACTGTAGTTTGACTCACCTGCCTGGGTCATGTAATCCATGGGCAAAGATTTCAGGCGGCTGGTTGGTGCTGTTGAAGTACGGGTTATTTCTTGGTATGGAATACGGTGAGGAGCAGCAGTCTGTGTCCACGTCCACCCTGAGGACTGACCCTGTGAAATCACTGCATTCAAACACACAATCATTGATACAAGCAGGGACATGATTCCATTTTAGGATTCAAACAAAACTGTGACGCTGGAGTTTGAAGGGAGTCGTTCAACTCGGGATCTCACCTAAGGCCGTCCATCTCCTCCATGTCGTCCAGGGTGATCATGCCGTCTCCCAGGACGATGTGTAGGAGACCGTCCGGGCCGAACAACAGCTGACCTCCCAGGTGCTTCCTGTGTAGCTCTGCTACTTCCATTAACACCCGCACCGACCGGGTGTCCACCTGGTTCGGGTTTTTCCTGCGGAAAACAACATTGTTATTGAAAAACCAAGGGGTAAATAAAGACTCTGTCAGAGAAGCACAATCAGTTCCATGCAACTCTTTGGACTGCGAGTGTGGGGTCATTATTTAAAGGTGCAGTGTGTGAGATTCTGTGACATCTAGGGGTGAAGTTGCATGTTGTATCCATCACCTCACCCTTCTGAACGTGCAGGAGAACCATTGGTAGACTACAGTTGTCATTAAAACTCAATCGATGTTTGGTATGTCCACTCTGGTCCACTGTAAAAATATGGCGGCCCCCGTAGAGAGGACCCGCTCCTCGTGTAAATATAAATTAATGAGTTCATTTGAGGGTAATGGGAAAAAATAACACATGCAGGTGATAATTCATTCATAAAAAGGTCAGTATGTAATATCAATTTTCAGAAGTGACAAAATGACTAAAATCGTACGCACTGCACCTTTAAGGATTTACTTTTGGGGAATACATAATACATCACTGACATGTTTCTGTGTGTTTACTATGTTGCAACGTGACGAATAGAACAGTGTCAAATAGATTGCATATTTTCACGTAGACATATGTAATGGTTTGAAATATGTAGGTCAAGACTTGATCTCTTACAAGAGCGCAATCTTTGATTGCAATAAATGATAATTAAGTTGCGGGGGGAAAAACCGCTGACATGGCAAGAATCTAACATCAAAAGTTGTCTGGAGACATTTAGTCTAAACCTGAGGTGATACCTCATTACGGAAAAGGGTGGAGGGAGGGATAAACTCAGGAGATGTAACAGGTTTCCAGAATGTTGCACAACTCCTGGTGCAAAGTGTGGATTTGCCTTCCTGGTATCGGCGGCCAATTTTTCCATGATGTGTTGTTTTGTGTCGTCCTGTTGCGATGTTTTAAAAGCTGTTTGCCAAAAGGGAGCAAAGGAACTTTCTTAAACCACCATCAAAGTAAAGACCAGACACTGCAGGCACTGCTAAGACTGTGATTTAGGATTAGGGCATTAAGTAAAATTGCGTTTGTGTAAATTCAAGTTTGACAGGTAAACACGTTTGTGGGAAAAGACTGTTTCCTTAATCACAGGTCATTGTGGAGGGTGTGTTGAGACATCAAGTGCTGCTGTCATCTGCGTAACAGTGAAAGTCAGCGCATTGGGACGTTCGACCTACATTCCAAATCCCCCAGAGACAAAAATTGTTTTCATTGCATCTTTAGACAAAATGTTGCTGACATTTTTTTTTTATGGTGATTGGGCTGGATTCTGGTAAACTGTGTGTATGATGAATGATTTTTAACATTATTCCAAATTATGTTGGTCCCTGTAGGATTCTGTGGTCAGACAGAACATTTAGCTGGTTCCTCATTCCAGGAATGAGATAATTGATTAAAATGCACTAAAAATGAGACAGTGAATTTTCACATTCTCACATCTATGCAGACAGACTGGCTTGGAGACGACCACATGGAGACGAGTTTCCGTGAATCTGCCCAAAAAAATTAAAAATCGTAGGGCCGGTAAATACAAAGTGCGAATGTGAATACGAATCTATCAACCCACATGTGCTAACGCACCAACAACAACAACAACAACGGTGTTGTCCTGTGTGTCCCTGAGCAAAAGTTCTACCTCGTCTTTGCTCCACAAGAATGTCTCCTTTCTTGCTTGCGTATTCTTCCCCTTCTTCCTGTGTTCGTTTACATCGTAAGAGTTACAGCGCCACTCAGGCCTGGTGGCTAAACTACAACGTCCTCAGTTGTTTCATGTATGCCACGTGGACAGATTTGTGTTTTCTTCAAAATAACAAAAAAAAAAAAAGGTCTTCGTCTCCGTGTGGACGGAGCCTCGGAGCAGCTTATCTGGTACAGCTATGACGCCGAGTTCAAAGCCACATCAATTACCTTTCTTCGCCATTTTGAACTTCAGCAGATCGTCTCGACCTTATCAGCTTTCCTAAGATATAGTTGAACAGGTGTTCCCAATAAAGTTGCCTGTAAATGCTTATACACTACATAGATACCTGGGATATTTTTTGAGATAAGCTCACTTTGCATAGACCCAACATTAACAAGTTGACTTGGGGCCGTTGGAAGTTTATGTGGCCTTTCAGGCATTGAGACACACACACACACACTTCTCCCATTACCTTGAAACGGTGTATTCAACCACACGGAGAATGTGGTCGTGTGGTCCAATGGCCCAGCGCTCTTGGTTGGTGGTGTAGGAGACGTAGAGCTTGCCATTCTTCTTGTAATTGGGGTGGAATGCCAGGCTTAGCAGGCCCCTTTCATCTCCGCCCTGCAGTCAGATGAGAAACACAAAAGATCCAGGAGTTAATTATGTCCCTCCTCGGCTTCTGCTCGCCTCCGAGTGGGGTTTGGAATCGCCGCCCCCCGGTCAACTTCATCATCACCAAGACCACTACATGCAATCCCACACACACCCACCACCCCCTTCTTATTTTAATTCTGCAAACTCTCTAATCCCTTTTTTTTTTTTTTATTTATCCATCACATTCCAATTCACACCCCTGCCTTTCTCTCATTCTCTCTCTCTTCCCTCGCCTGTTTCACTTCACACCTTCACCAGCCTCCTTGAATATACCATTACCAACCATTATAAAGCGTTTGACTCCGGGTATAGCTGCGCCTCCTCTACAAACCCCCCGCCTTCACCCCGTCTTCCCTCCAAGCCTGGTTCTGTGCGCTTGTCCTCGGGGTCGGGGGGCCCCTGTGACGCCCGGGCCCTCCCGGTGGCCTCCATTGTGCGGTGATTTGTGTGTGTAATCTTTGGGGGATATCCGTGAATGCTACGCTGAGTGGCTGAAAGAATTTATTAGCTCACTCACAGTTCATAGAGAGCACAAAAGTGCAGAGTACTTCAGTCCATGCTTTTTGCTCCTCGGTCCCCTCGCTCCTTTTCCTGGTTTACACAAAATCCATGCAAAATTCCGAGGCTTGGGTGGGGGGGGGGGCACGGAGTAAAAGAGAAAAAAGAAAACCTAAACAAGGAGGAAGCTGCCAACTCCCACTGTCTTGGCAACATGTTTAGAAAACATCTAAATTGCTTGTGTAATATGTAAACCTTTGTCTCACCCCGGAGGCAGCTTCATCACTTGTCACTACCCTGGTGGTCCTCCCATCATAGTTAGCTGTAATAATCAGCTATAGCATTTCATTCCCTTGGCAAGTGAGCCGTGCCGGCCCTTTATTTATGTTGTACTCTGACTCACTATTTCTTCTTGACAAATAATAAACCAAACGCCGGGCTCAGGTGTGAAGAATGTTTATAGAGAGTCATTCCTGGATGTGAGTGTCCCTCCGAAACGGCTTGATTCTGTTTTGACTTTCACCGACTTGAAAAAAACAAAACAAGAACGAACATCTCTCTCAGGGTTTGATCAGGTGAACATGTTGCAGCGGCAACTTTTCTCATTTTCTCTCCTCTTTGCCTTGAATCAAGAGGCTCCCTGGCCTCGCTAGCTACGCTAACATGCTAAACATAAGAGAATGGTTGCAAATCTATGGCGCGATGTTCACATGAATGCTGAGTCAGTTGCAGGGACTTTTAACCTGGGATTGCCATTGCAGACCGAACTGTTTGATATTAATAATGTTAGTGGGTTTTTTTTTTTTATTAACACAGCTGTCTTGTCAATCAGGTATCAGTAAAAATAATCTTGGTCTCAAATACAGTGGCAAGCCCCGGACAGGTGCAGTCAACATCTCAGGCCAGCGAACACCCACTGGATCTCTCAGTCGAGTGTTGACAGCATTTGTCCCAGTCCTGTCAAACACGGCAGTGACATAAGCCACATGCAAATCCAAAAGAGATGACTCTCTGCAAAAGAATGCACTCCAAGTACCAATGAGCAATAACAAGGGCCCACATGATAAGCCACCGGGGTTCAATAAATCTGAATATAAAGTGAAATGTTGTGAAAGTTGACAAATAAATCTCTGTCTCAAAAAAAATAAAATAAAATAAAAGGCAGAGTTCCGAGTCGAAAATAAATTTACGAGCGCAACTAAATGTCGGATCATCGAAATCAAATAAAAAAAGGAGTTATGCGAGGGTGGATGTGGAACATTATACAGCTGTGTGTTAGCGAGGAGCAGAGGTGACTGAGCGAAACCCTCCACATCCACATCACCTGCAAAACACTGGCTCCATGTGTTGAATTTGAAGGGAATGCAGTGACCCACATCCCCCAAATAAAGTCACCGCAGGGGGCGGGTCAAAAACCACAATTCCAAAGAGGCTTAGAAGCGGAGAGGAGGGGGGGGGGGACCACCGGGATACACGGCGGTTAAATGGGCAGAAATATTGGCTCCCTCTGCTCATGAACGGCTCCTTCGGCAGAGGGCAAACAGCAGGGCTTGCACCGTAAGAAACAAGAGAGCCAATCGAAGGAGATTAAAAAAAGATTTAGAGCCAAAGTGACCACAGATCGTGTTGAAAAATACTGCCAAAGCTGTAGTAGGTTTTTTTTCTATTAAACTCAAGGTTTAATGAATAAGCTCTTCTTGAGAATACTCAAACAACAGGTCTTACATAATCTAAAGCAGTTATTCTCAACTGGTGGGCCCCATTTTCAGTGAGAGTTAAAAAGTGATGCTTTTATTTTGAGAGAGGATTTTTTAAATTTTATTTGTTGGAGCGCTGTCTATTCACACTCCTTAACAGTAGGTGGCGATGATGCCCATCAACTAAAAGACACCCGCCATTTCACAGATAAAAGAAAACATGCAAAGTTTGTTTACATATGCTAATTGACCGTGACGAAACATGAGCACAACACTAACAACATGAAATATGGATTTTTGATGGGTTGAAATGAAAATGCAGCAAAATGAGTGTAAAAAGGGAAAACTTCCCTCTCTAGCATCGCCACCTGCTGGTTGTTTTTGTTCATCATTAAACTTGAAAACCTTCCTCTATATGTTTGGGTCGCAGCTCTTCATTAAGGGGTGTTGGTGTGTCCCAAACCCAAACCAGTGGAGAACCGCTGATCCAAAGTATATAGTCAGATATTTACTCTCTTTTGTTTGACTTTTCAATCGAAACAAGACTCGCTCCTCTACTACATCAGCTTTATATGGGTCTTATTTACGTGAGTTAAGTTTCTGGCTATGCCATCTGCCATCTGCAAACATCTGTGGAATTATTCAGGTCGTTCTGCTGAGTCATCTTGAAAAACATCCCGTCCATTTCTTTGTCTTCTTTCATGCCTGCCATCATTCTTCCACAGCCAGGCATGAAGGTTTTCTGATTCAACCCTTCATGAGCTATTTTCTCTTCATTTCTCACAAACACCTGCCTCTGCATTCCTCCTCTTCTTCCCCACCCATCCCTCTCTCTGCGGGGCTCCGGCTTTGGCACCATCAAAGTGTTGGCGTCATTCCACAGCCAGAGAGAGAGAGAGGGAGAGAGAGAGGGAGAGAGAGAGAGAGCTGGAAGAGCGAGGTTGCTGGGATGAGGAGGCTGTTATTATCTCACATCTCGCAGTCGCATCACATGGAATGCTGAGCCAGTGCGAGCGGCAGAGGTGGCAACCCACCACAACACTGCGTTTCGATTCCAATTCCGCGGGGGGAAGCCGTCTTTTGAGTCTCGGTGACGCCGCATGTGTCGGCTGATGCATTGTTACCCTGAACCTTTTGATCCTTCCTCACTGGCTCGTGGACATTCCTGCACCGAAAGACATTCCACACGAGTTGACTGGAGCACAACAATGTCTACGCCCTTCACTCAAAGACCACCTGAGGCATGTGTGCTCAAACAATTAAACACGTTTGGGGGGACCCCACCATCTGCCAATAAATAATCCTAGAGCAAAAACACAAGGATGAAATGATATTCTCACCGATAGATAGATTTCCCACCCACCCGACTCACTATTGCAAACGTCAAAGAACTATCATCTCTCCAGTAAGCAGATTTTTCTTTTCCAAAACGGTTATTGTCACCATCAAACATGCAAACTTTGAGTTTCTGTCCGGAGACTGTAGCGTGAAGATGCTGCAGTTGCTTAAAGAGAGGATGTCGTGTCTCAATTAACAAAAGCACGTCATACCAAAGAATACGAAAATTCTAGTCGGAGAGTTGAAATTGAAATGAAGAACCGGCACAATGGGATGTTTTTGTAAGTGCAAGTGTCAAAAACGGTGTTATTGGTTATCTTGAGAAGAGACAACAACCGATGTCAACATAGCCGTCTTCACAATGTCATCTCAGCCACTCGCCTTCTGATGGGCGAATGGGAGCTGGGGTATCTGGTGTGCCTTAAAAAAAAATGTGCCCTGGTCCATCTCTTAAAATATGAACATGGTATTTATTGTTTGGACTATTAGCTACAATTAAAAGATCTTTTTCATTAAATAGATTGTATTTTCATTCAAAAGGCAAGCTGAAGATAAAATGGTTACGTCCTACTGTGTTTGAAAGAAAATGAGAGGGGAACAATAAGAAAAAATAGTGGAAAATAATAACAAAAAGTATCAGACCGTCACTTTTTAGAGAGTGAACGTGAGTAAAAAAAAAAAAAATGAAACCAGTGATTTGACACTGACGAAATGACAATGATATAGACTTTGTATGTGAACTGTGACCATGTGTGTATTATTGTGTGTGCGCGTGTGTATGTGCGGTGCTGGGGTGGAGACTGGAATACAGAGATTGAATTTCAGGAGGAGAACACCCACAGCGCAGCTCCGAGCCCACACCACCGCAGTGCAGCATTGTTTCTCTGCAGTTCGGCTTAATTGGCACCAGGGGAATCCATGGAAGGAGGCAGGGG
>JAFBJT010011598.1:29571-54822 GCA_016785325.1 Chascanopsetta lugubris | reverse complement strand
CACACCTGCCACCCATCCACCCACACACCCCTCCCGCCCACGCACACACCCCCATCACCCCCCCCACCCCCCCCCCCCCCTGCCCCCCCCCTGCCCCCCCCCTCCCCCTGCCCCCCCCCCCCCCTCCCCCGGGCTCAGTGGAGTCCCCCGCTCGCCACCCTCAGTGCAGTGATACACCGGCAGGCTATCAGACGCACACTTGGACGCACCCCGGGATACACTGGAATGTACGTGTTTAATATTTGACTGCAGCGGCAGCGCACCATGTGGGTGGGTGGCAGACGAGTGTGTTTGAAACTGTGCTCTGTTTGCAGACCTCGGCAGATCTAATCAGCTCGCGGCAACAGAGATTGGAGGAAGAAGAAGACGACTTGGCTGGAGGAGAGGAGACAGTCGAAAAAGTGTTTGATCATGTTTGGTATGCGCTCTGAAGGCACAGGTACCTGTGATCTTGCATCCCTTCAAAGGGAGTTCTTCTGAGGACCAGATGCTTTCAGGGGGCAGGAGGGCTCCTATCATTTACCATTTCCACAAGCAAAGCATCAATGATTTCTCTCCCCCCCGCACCCCCCCCCACCCTTCTCCCCCGCCTCCCTCTCCCTCTCCCTGATCCGTGGATCTGTCATGTCCTATTAGAGCTCAATGTCAGAGAAAACAGGGGCCCGGCAAAGCAACACTTCCACCACTGTTGAGATTTAAGTAAACGTACTACTTGAATGAAAACATACTGGTGCCACGAGAGCATGAGACACGCGTTTGTTAGTGACGGTTTATGTCTGAGGTGAATGAGGGCCAGGCAGTCATGTCTAGACCACAGCAAGGTGAGTATGCAGCCCGAGTATAATCTCAGGTCTGCTTAGGGACAGGTCGTAAAAGTGTCCCGTCATGTTTTTCTGGCACACTGGTCAGACTGGACCAGCTTTGGTCAGCTTTTAACTGTACATTTTTTGCAGATGTGTGTGTGTGTGTGTGTGTGTGTGTGTGTGTGTATATATACACACACATTTTCTTTTGCATAATATGTTTGTATGAGTTTTTTTTTTCCTATCATGTATCCTTTTCTGTGTAGATACTGCTTTTATGTGAATACTGCGCATTCCCTGAGTGACAACAACTGCTGGAAACAAATTCCTTGATGTATGTTGACAGCGTACCTGGTCATTAAAGGTGTTTCTTTCTCTTCCTCTCATGTGCACTTTTGAACCTCCAATGTGTCGAAAATAAGAGATTTCCATAATGTAAACAAACCAAACTGCCCAAAAAACTATTTCCTCTGTACCCGCTATCATAAACACAGAGGGACTGAATGCAACACAGAAGCACACATGTCAATCTGTACATTTCTGAATCAGCACATTGTTTTTGTTCCTATAGGCCACATGTGTCAAACTTGTGGCCCCCAGGATCATTTCATGTGGCCCGCGAGAGCCTGAAGGTATATGCTTGTCTAAAAATAAAGGTCCAAAGCAAACATTGCCCATGAACCCTCGTGAATTGCACATGCCACTTTGTATGTGTAGCAATATGTTCAGTGTGTCTACAGGTACAGCATGTATGGAAATGCATATACAATATTTGTAATCTCAATAAATAATGGATTATTAAATAATCAAATATGAGGACCGATATTTTGCAATATGTTCGGGAGTAATCACATGTAGTCCCACAATTTAATCCGGCCCCTTGAGAGCAACCATAATGCTGATGTGGCCCTCGGTGAAAATGAGTTTGACAACCCTGGACTGTAGGCACAAACTGTTGAATAATGCAAGAGAAGCAAAGGGCTCAGCAGCAAAGAAGCGGGTGAGACAAGCTCAGCAACGAATGGAGGTGAGGTCAGATGAGGTAAGAGCTGGATAAATAAATATTCGCGAACCAGACTACTGACGCGCCGTTTCTTTCATAAGTCCAAAAACCTGCCACTTTGACATGTGCTGAACCGAGTCTTGATGAGAAATGACGCCTAGTGTGACTTTTAATTCATCCCAATCAGAGGTGTCCAATTCAGTTCAAACATGGAGGAGGGGGGAGGGGGCGGGGTCTGAGACGCGCACGTTTGCCTGCTTTCACGTTCCGTATTCATGCGCATATAAAAATGTTTGCTTGCGCATCACCAGGTAACGGCACGGGAGCTGTACTTAAAGTTGCATTCACAATCACCATTAACTGTATAATTACCTGGTATGTGCCCCCTGCAGGTGTAGTAGAACTCGCGGCAGAAGTCCTGGCAGAGCCGCGGCAGGTCTGGCTCCCTGTGTGGCATCTTATCCATGTCCGAGGAGTGGAACAACACCTGGGCGTTGGGCGAGCAGCGGGCGCACTTGATCTCCTCCAGCAGACGTCCACATTCTGTGTTGTTGGTGGAGAAAATCTGGGGAGCACATGGGAAACGAGGGCCGATGCCTAATTACAATGGTGTGCTGTTCACTTTTACATCTGACTTCACGATGCACAGTCAGGCCAACGTTTGGAAATAGCAACATCATCGACGTAACGCTATGTAGCGGGGAGAAACACCAGCATTCTCTGGAACTTTAAGAAGCTTTTAAGGTCTTCAAGACGTACAACAACGAAACCCAGTGAGCCCAAATGAACTTTAATGAGCAAATAAAAGCCCCCAAAGTTTTGTAGTCGACGTTCCCCATGTCTGCGCACAGTACACCAGCCCCGTGCAATGTGTAACATTAACGGTTTTGATTAAATGTTTAGATTGTGCTGACAATGAAAAACAGATGCCCTCACACTTTCCATGCCTCGCCAGACTTTTCCATTTAACAAATTAGCCGGTCCCGCCCCCAGGTACCACACAGAGAGGGATTTCTAACCAACAAAATTACTCTCAAGAAACAACCTCATATTCAGATTGCAACTGTATGTTTACAGCCCCCCCCCCCCCCCCCCCCCCCCCCAACTTTTTTTTTACCGCCCCCCCCCCCCCCCCCCCCGGCTCCCATATGTCACATGCAGAGTGAGACAGTCTTGGGCTGGCAGCAAGGTGTGAAGCAACCAGTTGTTGCTACTTCCTGCTGCCTGGAGCATTACTTCACACGTCACGTCATATGTTATCGTGGAGTTTGTTTGTGTTCTACATTATCTCAACAAGCTCTTAAGTTTGGGGAGTTACTGTAAGGGGTTGTGTTGTGCTGAACAGTTTGTACAGACAGCAAATCTCCTCTTTCTTCATTGCATCATCAGCAGCATGTGGATTTGGGGAGGGGAGGTGTTCACTTGCAGATTAAGCAAGTCTGCAGCATCCTCCTCAGCAATGATCCAAACCAATGCTGACCCATTCACACGGCGGAGTTCCCACTGCCAAATGTGGAGTTGCCTCTTCTTTCACAGATTTTGTAACTGAAAACCGCTCTGTATCTTTGCACAGGCTCAAGTACACAAACGGACTTGTATGGAATCATAAACGAAGCCCGCAAGTGCAGAATTTAAAGTTGAATATTTTCAACTTTCTACAGGATAACATTCTAACAAAATAATATAAGATTTGAAACATGCACCGCTCCAGCATCTGATATCAATTTCTAAACACTGAGGTTGGAACACCCTGTGTGTTTGGGAGAAACCAAAACAGAGAAACCTCACTGGCTTGTTTAGCTGCCTACTACACGAGTTCACAAATGGTTAAAGTCAAATTACAACAACCCGCTCTGACAGATCTCGGGGCATAAAATGAATGGAGGCAAATAAGAGCCTCAAAGGCTGACTGGGGGTCATTACACAAAAGTATACAAAGAGTTAATCCGAAAGAAATTAGCAGGATTATTTACATAACAAATTAGCTGTAATAAAACACAATGTAATCTGTTTTAGGTCAAGAGCCACACTGCTTGGGCAGTCAGGCAGGCAGGCAGGCAGGCAGGCAGGCAGGCAGGCTGGTGGTGCTTTGGCTCTGTGTGAGGTCCATGTGTAAACACCAATTTAGAGATAGACAGACACATCATTCCCACTCTGGTATCAACAAATTAGCAGTCTGTCGAAGTCAATTACACCACCGGACCCAAGGCCAACATATGGACGCCTTGCACTTTGCTCTGATTGCAGAACAAACTGCAAGCGAGGGAGAGACTTTCTGTTTAAGTTGCACAGAGCTGTGTTTACCCAACAGGTGGCAAAAACCCCGGGGGTAGATATGAAACATTCCACGGTAAATCAAATCCCTTATTACAGGAGGCGGCATAGGCAATAAATCAAAGTCAAAAAGTGAGTTCCCATAAATAAACTACAAATTCAATCAGATTATTGCTCAACATTTCATCGATGTGTTGACACGAAAAGGGAGCTCCCAACTTTGGCTTTGACTCTGTATGTGCATGGTGTTCTTCTGTCTCCCTGCCCTGGACCCACTCAAGCCATGTAGTGTTGTGGGCATGCCTGCCCTCCTGCTCTAAATTGCCCATTGATTCCATGTGCCATGAGCTGGCACAGGGTCCGCGGAGAGTAGCATTTGTGTTCTCTCAGCCATGCCCTGTGTCCATATGTTGCTGGGACGCGTTCCAATGTTGCCATCATCCAAACCAGGAACAAGTAGACCTTTGTTTGTTGTCTTTTGCTGAATCTCAGCGAGCGTGTTCCTCAAAAGCAAGGGGAGGAAAATGGCAACGGGACTCAGCTGTTGCACTTTTGCTGAGGACACGCTAAAGTGGGTCAAGAACGGAAACATGGAGGCTAATTCTAATTAAAAACATTTACATATCAGTACGTTACACTTCTTAACGCCTATTGGCAGACATATTATTATATGGATGAGTGTATGAGTTTACATTTTCAATACCTGAGAGTAGGCCCTTTCTATGCAGTCGGAGTTAGTCCTCACTATAGAGGCAGCCATGTTGTTGTGTTGCACCACAATGTTTTTACATGGATGCAAGGCAACCTATTTTTGAATTTTACTAATAGTAAAGCTCCCCCAGGTTATTCTACAAGCCCTGAAGGATTAGTCGAGGTGCATTCCAGTGTAACGTCACCACCAGAAGCCTCCAAATCCTACATACTACACCTTCAACAACTGTACCAAAATCCCATGACGTGTGCAGAAGCATAGAATGAGGGCTTGGTGTTTCCTCTACCTCGGAGTTGAGGAGTACTCAGCTGCAATATCCAACGTCACCACTGGATGCCACTACATGCTACAGACGGCACCTTTAAAAGGGAAAAAACGACTGCAAGCTCCCTTTTTTCCTTGAATTGAGCCGTAACTAACGTATCAATACGGAATGCCACATTTGATAAAAGTCACTTTGGAGCGATGTGTGATGCTCAGCAGACCTCATATGGTCAGAGAGACTGGGGGGGGGGGGGGGGGGGGGGGGGGGGGGGGGGGGGCTCTGACACTGATGGAGGCAACACTAAGGTTTAACAAAGCACTTGTCCTCAGGGGAATAGGTGTAAGTTAGTTGGCAGCAGGATATAGTGAGGGAAACACACACACATACACACACACACACACTCTGTCTCTCACTCTCAAAGGCATTAACACTTGGACAGGGCCGATGACTGGGGGAGAGTGATGTTCTCCAGCTTCTCCCATTAGCGAAACCAACAAACACAATGGTGTTGTTGTTATTCTTTTGCCATAATCAGAAAGGGCTCCGTGTGTGGGCAGTGTAGTGGGGAGGAGGAGAAGTCGAGTTCGTCCTATTCACTCCTCTCTCCCTCTCTCTCTCCTCTCTCCCTTCTCTCCCACCCTCCCCTCCTTTTTTATTTGCATGACTTGAGCAAATTAAATGATGCAATATGGCTTTTTGTCGCAACACAAAGTGAGATACCACCCAGCCACTGAATGATTCGAGGGGGCTGGTTTTACATAAGAATGGCCCGGTGAGGATCCAACGGAATCCGCTACAAACACTAACTCCGGCGAATTATCCCCCTTTCCCTCTCCAAGGAAACACAAAACAGGATTTTACACGACACTTAAACAGCCTTATAGATGCTAACGCGACGGGTAAAGTCGCGTAAAAGCCGCGCTAACAACTAGCTAGCTAACACTGGCTGGAGCTTGTTTCCGCGACAAACAAACAAACTACTTTACGTTCAACTCTGGGAAAACTTTATCGCTGTCACACAACTAACAGAGACACCGTCACCTCCGGGCTCTAAGGGGGTGAAAGACAAGGAATACAACCGGGTTTCCTACCTTTAAAACGGCTAAACATTAGCTTGTAGCCGCTGGTTTCTCCAGCCGGTTGTAGTGGAGTGTTGCTACGTAAATCAGTGAGTGAGTACCATGGTAACGCCGTAGCGCATTCGGGCATGCTGAATTAGACTTGCACCAAAGATTGTGTTTAAAGACACCGCAAAAACCCGGAAATCTGAATACTTTTGCACAGTGGAAGCGATTAGAAACCTAAAGAAGCTCTTGTGAGGATTAGATACATACAAATGTACGAGTGAATATATCCAGGACTCATTTTACATGAACTAAAACAGTGTTGTTTAAAAAAACAAAAAACAAACTACCAATGTATTCCAATGCATGTTATTACCTATATGTGTGCGTGTAGAAACGTGAAAACAAGGCTATCACGGGGACAAGCAAAAGCAGCATGGCCCCCGGGTCAGTCCCCTCTGACCAGCCCCATACGCAGCTTCACCCAGCAGGCAAGCATGACAATACACGAGGTGCCGTAAACGCACCTCACGAGGCGTCTTTTAGCAGTAAAAAACAAAACAAAAGAAAACAAAATAAAAGCACCACCACCACCACCCAACCCCCACCCCCCGCAATACATTATTTACTCCACACAGTGGAGAATGGGGACCTACCCGGGCATCCCTGCGGTGGAGGATCTGATATGCGGCTCTCCGGGTGGGACAGCAGGACACCCGCGGGTACAACCTGTGGCAGACCTCCCCTCCGCCGCCGCCGCTGCCACCGCTGCTGCTGCCGCCGCCGCCGCCGCCACCGCCTACGCTGCCTCCGCTGCCGTCAAGCAGCACCTTCCGCTCCCTCTTCTTCAGCCGCTTGGGCAGGCTGCCGTCGTAACAGCGTCTCCTCCGGGGGCCCAGCTCTCCCCTCTCGCCGAATTTCGCGTCTCCACATTCCCACACGTTGACCGCGATGGCCAGGACGAGCACAAATTGCAAATGCTTCATAGTTTGTTTGTTTTTTTTTGTCACAGAGGGAATAAAATAGTGATGCTAAAAATTTGAAGAAAAAAAAATCCCCTTAGCAGTGCCGGTGAGGCACTTTTTATTTTAAGTTTTTATTTTTTTGGGTTGTATTTCGAGAAATGAGCAGGTGTCCCAAATTGGAGTCACTGCTGTGAATGAAGCATTCACAATAAATAAAGGTGTTGCTTCTGCTTGTGTAGCACAACACAAGGGGGAAAATTAGAATAGAGGCAAAACTATTTATCCCGCTGGACGTCAAATAAGTAAAAAACGTGTTCTGCAAAAAAAAAAAAAAAAAAAAGCAAAAAAGAAGAAGAAGAAGCCGTGTGGTTCCAGTCAGATGTAATTCCTCAGCACGGCGTTTTGTGCAAGAATTCAAAATATTAAAAGGAAAAAACAATAATAACACAACACAACACACATGTAAGGAAAACAAAAGTTGTGTCTCACTAAAGTCCTCAGAGCGCTCACATGTTTTCCCGTGCTCTTTCCTCCTTCTTTTTAACCAGCGCGCGAGAAGAGGAGCGAGCACGGTGACGTAGTGGAGGGGGAAGAGGGAGGGGAGGACAGGGGAGGGGGCGGGTGCGCGCAAGTGGCTCCCGCGGCCGCGTCCACGCCGAGGTGAAGCGGTTACCTGGCAGAGAGAGAGAGAGGGAGAGAGATAGGAGAGATTCTACTGTCATAGATGGAGAAATGACAGGAAAAATGTTTTTCATTTTTAAAGGTGCAGTGTGTAAGATTTCGTGACCTCATGTGGTGAAGCTGCATAGTGCAGCAGAATATCTGTGAAGGAGATGGTTGCCTTCAACGTATCTAAGTAAAGTCATTCTATTCTGCTCCTCCTGTAAATATAAGGGGCGTAATTGGGGGCTATGAAAAATAACATTTATATATATACAGGTGATCTTAAACTCATTTTATGATTGATTTATATGGAAAAAAAAGATCTAAAACAAATTCTCCCCAATTGAGCTCTTTTATATGTTAAAGTTGTAGATGTTAAAATACGTTAATTGAGAAACAGACAAACAATATCATTTCTTGTATCTGTTTATGTTTATGCTTGAATTATCCTGGTTCAGGGACCGTGTTGTAGATGTTAATATGAACAAAAGTGGGTCATAGTGGCCAAAAGGTGGTACTGCAACCTATGTGTCAGTCATGTTTCCTGGGATTCTTGCCATAGCCTAGAGGATTGAGCGGAAAGATGTCTGCAAATCAGCAGGTTCATCAAATACTCTATGTGATTATTTACAGAATCATAGACTGAGTCATTAGATCTTTTCCAGGTTAAAATTGACCATTTGTTTATTTTTTCAAATATATATTTCTTCATAATAACATTCATACTCAGATAGGATTGAAGAATAATGTAAAATAGACCAATAATCAACCACCAACCTGATGCCCATCAACTGGTAAATCCATTGTAAGTCATCTTTACATAAGCAAAAACCAAGCTTACGTGATAGCGATCCCAAAGAGAATGTCCTACCATGGTAATGACGGAATAGAAACAACAACCTCCCCCTATCACCACCACCACTACGACCCCCGCCCCCCTCTCCTTCTTTTAGGACAATCTGAAATCGGTTACATTAGTGGCACCTGTTCTTACTTGGGGGTCTGCAGCAGAGCCCCTGCTCAGCTTATCTACAGGAATCTGGAGCGGGTGGAATCCAGGAGGGGTTGGTTTGATTGTGGGCAATTATGGAAATGACTGTGTGTGTGTGTGTGTGTGTGTGTGTGTGTGTGTGTGTGTGTGTGTGTGTGTGAGTGAGTGTGTGCTATGAAGCCATGGCAGACTTCTGCCAGATCTGACCCCCCACCCTCTGCATTCTTTACATTACCCAACTGGAGACATTTCAGGACCAAGTATAGCCAAAGTGCCACTGCTGTATACTCTCTAGGTAAAAGAGGGGTAAGCAAGGAGTAGGATTTACAATAATACCACCAGTAGAGAGAGAGAGAGAGAGAGAGAGAGAGAGAGAGAGAGAGAGTATATGATAGCGTAGTGGAACAGGGTGAGCACATGTGGGATGCAGCTGTGGAGTAGAGAGGAGAACATCTGCTGGATGAGATAGACCATTAGAGGGAATCGTGGCTCGACAGACCTGCGCTGACATTGTCTTGTTGAGGCTGAGAGCACACACACACCGACGCACAGACACACACACACACACACATACACAATAAAAAAGATCCATATGGAAAATCCTCCTGCAATACTCTCACTCCACAGCATTACTTAATCGTACATTTTTGGTTTTATTTTGCAATGACTTCCACTTGTGTCGGGTGAATCCTGGAGATCACTGTGCTTTAAAAGAACTTTGGGGAATTTCCAAAATAATAATGAGGTGATACGCGGGGATAGGGCTTCGCTAGCTGCGAGTGGCCAGAGGTAAGACTGGCTTGACCAGTCGGAGCAGGAATACCCATGGTTGTAAGTCGGAGCAGGGATACCCATGGTTGTAAAGCTCAGGTGTGGGCGAGTGTATGAGGGGACCAAGCGGGAACTTCCCGGGGCTAACGAATAAGGTCAATAGCGAAATGGAAAAACCTGCAGTTCACAGAGTGGCCACTTGAGGCTGGCTCCAAGAATGAGTCAATCCCCATAGACTCCCATGTTGAAATAGCCAAAGTTAGAGATGAAGTAACAAGTAGGAGGAGCTAGGCATCATCAAGATGGCTAGTTAACAACCCACAATGAGAATCATAAACACTCCTATGGGTGACATCACGTACGCTCTGTCCATCTTTGCACACAGTCCATGGAGGGGACTCACCAAGTAGAGTTGAAGACTGAACCTTTATTTTTCTGCATGTTGATTTAAATCAGACACTAGCTTCATAATTCCCAGAAAAGAAACCATCTGCTTTGCCCTCTTCCTTTCTGCAGGGTCAGTGGGGGAATTTCTCGGCGCTCAGCTCCTGACCCTCGGAGAGGATATCCCAGGGGATCATGGTTAGGTTTTTCTGTGACCACATAAGGATCAACAACATGAGTCTGGAGGTCTGCGAGCCCTCATTGCCGCCTCCGCTGTTTCCCCAAACGGAGGAAAACATTCAAAGTTTACTCTCCTCTCGCCCGACCATCTCGTTTCGGCATTGTTTGCTCGGTAACTCAGCATTGTAATCACCAGCATACACAACACGAGTGATGACAGAACTCCATTTGTGCTCCTTCAGTTTTTCCATCACAGGCGAGCGAAACCACCAGCTCACACCTAAGAGCTGACGGTGTTTTGTTTGAAGAGGGAGGCCAAATATTACATGTAGCTATTAGCTCATCAATTGAATTGAATCAATCAAATTACATTCATATAGCCCACATTAACAAATCACAATTTGTCTGACAAGGCTTCATAGAGTGATTAACATCCTCTGTTCTTAGACCCCCAGCAAGAGTAAGGAAGAACTACCCCAAAACCCTTTTAACAGGAAAAAACATGAGGTAGACACCTCAGGGGGAGTCACATGTGGGGGATCCACTCCCGGGACAGATAGATGTGCAATACATGTCCCATGGAAAGAGGCAACAATGACACAAACAGTATAAATGTAGATCTATAAGTCAAGTTGAGGTCAAAATTCACAATCGACAACACAAAAAATCTTGAGCTGCCATAATCCAGGATCCACTGCCAGTTCAGTCGCAGTCACAGGATCCATCCTCACAGATCATGAGCCACTGTCATAATCCATCACCAGCATCCTGGTCCTCTGCCTCCACCTTCCACCATCACGACCCAGGACGCATGCCACTAGGTGGAAAAACCTGCAGTTCACAAGGTGGCCACTTGATGCTGGCTCCAAAAGCGAGTCAATCCCCATAGACTCCCATGTTAAAAGGGTGGACTTTAGAGGTGAATTAAACACGTTTAAAGCCTGTTATGAACTACTGTTTTGGTCTCAATCCGTCACTATTTGAAACTGTACATAATTAAGGGCGTGGTCTCTTGAGTAACACCTGGGCTAACCTGGCCTGTTCTGTGGTTGCTGTGACAGCATCATGGGCCTACCCCCAGCTCTATCTGTGCCCCGCCTCTTTGCCTGTTTTTGGATGAACCAGGAAGTAGGAGGAGCATCGGCGAGACTGCGACGAGTGACTGGACTACGATGAGCCTCATAAGCACTCTGCAGAAACCTATGGGTGATGCTAGGTCCATCTTCAGATACAGTCTATGAGCAGCAGCGGCGCAACCGTGAAACAATGGCGCCGAGGAACTCGGGTAAAGATTTGTGTTGCTTTATCCATCGTAATAATCAATAAATATCGTGGCACTTCGACTGTAATGAACATTTTTGCACACCTACATCTGCCCCTAAGATTGAATTGGAAGCATCTGCCCTGCATCATCATCAGGTCAGTACACTCTAAATTTGGTTTCTGACTCAATCCGATGCAGTTTCACCACATGCAAACCCGGTGCAGCTGCTTTCAAACTCCATGCGAGGGGTTACTGGTGTGTTTCCTATTAATTATTAAGCGTCTGATTTCACCATGATATCACCTCCCCCGCTCTAGAAACATGTGTCATCAGGCCTTTTAGTGCTTTACAGTTCCCACAGTACCTGTATTCACATTCTTTTATTACCTCCTCTATGCAAGGACGTCAGGTTTTCATTAGCGACTGTCAGCGGGATTACTCAAAAACTACGAAACCCATTTCCACGGAATTAGAGCTACGTCAATGTTACCGGACGATTCTGATTGAAAGCAGATCAGATATGACAGTTCACATTCATGGCTACATGTGTCTTGCATCTGACTTTCATGGTGAATGTGACTGTCCTGTGAAACAGCAGACACATTGATACTTTTTTCCATAAGTCATCGTGACAACAAAAAGAAGTCTTGTATGGCCGACGACATGGTATGGAAGCTATACGGTTCCTCTAGAGGACGACAGTCATCCAGAAATATGTCAGAAGATCGAGGCAGAGACGAAATCTTGAGATCTAGCATTTGCTGTTGTAGCGGTTACTGTTAGCCAAACAGGTGCCAGTCAAAGACGATGATACGCCTGATACGACTGATCTCACTGTCGTCGTGTTGCCATCGTATTGGATGTATATGTGATTTTTTTTTCTATGTGGCAAGTTGCCATGGCGACCACTTTTGTGGCAACTGTCGTGCACTTGAACTACGGCAACAAATATTTCTTCCTCTGTAATTGTGTTGTTGGTTGACATTCAGCGTATTAGCACTAACATCTGTTTTGGTGGAGAACTACTTGTTTGAGGTGCACCAGTGAATTGTGTCCCTGTAGGAACACCTGCGTACAGACATGGTTCCGCAAACGTTGCTAACAAAGCAGAGGTGGGGGGACCAGCGGTATCGCCGAAGATTAATTTATGGTGGTCCCTGGCTCCGCCAGTGGTAAAAATCCAATTTGGAAAAAAAAGTCTCTGAGTCACACCATTGGACAAGGTGACCGATGTAAGAATCCATTAGGTGTGTGAGGACATGAGAGCAGATCTATGAAATTTTCAAAATGTCTTGTATCGGGTATACAAATAGAGTTAACTGTTCAATATAGATTGTTGGTAGTCTCCACACAGATTTACGGATCTGTACCATCTTGTCCAAAAAGTCCTTAGCATGGGTTGATAAATACACCTAGTTTCAGTGGGAGTTGGTTTTCATACACAGCAAAAAAGTTAAAGTTCCGTTAATTAGAGATTATACTTTTGATCGCACATGACAGCAGTGCAATCACACACACTCCATGCCGGTGAAACTTTGTCTCTGCTTTTAAACCAATCTGTCTCATCCTTCCGCCGGGTCTAGCTAAGAGCTGTGGACAGCCATTTTTACGGCGCCCAGGGACAAACTTTTCATAGTCATCGTCAGTGGTCAGGTGACGGCTTCGCAATGTTTTTACAGAGGGGATTTATGGCAGGAGGAATCTCCCGGGTAGCACGGGTAATCGAACATGGGACCTTCTAGCTGTGAGGCAACATCTCTACCAACTGAGCCACAAGAGCTTGTCAGAAACACTTCTGATGTATAACCTCACACAGAGCTGCGTACATATAGTCCAATACACATGGTCCACACAGTGATCGATGGCAGACTCAGGCGAGCCAAACTCATCCAACATTCTTAACTCTCCAGTGCCAAAATCACATACATGTCACCATTCCACTCCAATCCATCGCTAACACGAAACCATTAACGTCAGCCCCGGCCGCAAACAGCCGCTCAACCTTGTGTGTACTTTTCTTTCGTGGCACTCATCCCTCACCTTGCAGCAGCAGCAGCAGCAGCAGCAGCAGCAGCAGCAGCGGCAGCAGCACACAGCAGCATTGTGTTACTCTCACACCTTCTTTAATGGCCAAGCTTTGGCGATTGCGCGCCCAAAGGCACACGGAGCTCGGAAAGTGTTCACAATGTCATTAATAGTCCTGACAACAGCTTAATGAGCCTCGGCCATCTGTTTATGAAAGCTTCGGGGAGAGAAAGCGGCAAATCAGATCCAGTAGCGATTTCCAGCTGTACTGGTGCGCCTGATTTCCACTTGAACAGATATAAACACATGAGGACATTTTAAGTGTAGTGACTTACGCAGCGTCATCCACAGTGAGTCAGTGACTGAGCCTGGGCTGTCTGCCCGGTATCAACAGCCTCTAAATCACTGGCTTCAACCGTCGGACCACACTACCTCGCCTCTCGCTTCCTTGCCGCCCCCCCCCCCCCCCCCTCTCTTCCCTGCCGCCCCCCCCCCCCTTCCTCCCAGTACCACCCCAGAGTGTCCTTAGGCCTTGTTTGGCTAAAGTATACACATGGCATGAGTAACTCAAGCCACCCAGGGCTCCCTGGCGTAGTGGCACGAGACATGTACCGGGTTGCACAAGTCTAGAAGACAAAGTGTACCGTAACTGTTTACGCGGCACTCGATGCTGGATGCATACAAATACACACAATACAATGACACGGCTCCAGGGAGGTAAATAGAGTCAGCCAACACTGGCCCGTACCTCTGCCGACTGGAAAGGAAGGAACGCAAGCACTTTCAAGAGCGAGAGATGCCCTTCCAGATGTTTCTCGGCACAGTAACTCTTTAAATCCCGACTAAGAAGTGGTTGTTCCGTCTCTCGAGGGTCTCAAACCTCTCACTTCACTTTGATCACGTCCCCTTTTCTTCTGCTCTCAAAGCAGAGAAGAGAAGATCAGCGTTGAAGTGACCATAGCTCCGTCCTGTTAGTACTTGGCTAATTGCCTCGGCTTTGAAAAGGGGACTATTTCCACTTCCCCTCCGCTGCAGTTCCTTTGGTCCTTTCTGAAGCCTCTAATAGAGAATAGCACAATCCCTTCAAGGCATGTGAGAGGTTAATGGGCAGATTGATGACTCTTTGTGGTCACTTGTTTGTAAATGTTTCCATCAGGGTTAAACAGATCCCAGAGTATGTTAGGGCACCGTACATATGTGTGTGTGTGCAAATTGCAGATTCATTACAGCCAGAGTCCCTGTGCCTGCAGATGAATTTGGTGGGATGGGGCTGAGGGCGCGAGGGCGGTGGTGAGTGGGGTCTGGTGTGGGCAGCACTGATGGTGGTCCCTGACTGTCGATGCTCTCTCCCTCTCCCTTCATCCCCTCCCTTTACTCCCTCATTCCCCAGTACCCCGCCGTCCTCAGCCCATCTGTTCATGCCTGGCCTCTCAGGCTCTCCATCAGGTAGGCCCGAGCTATTGAGTCCTCCTCTCATCGAGTGGCATCACACAGAGGAGTGTGTACATAGCATATACCTATGTGTGTGTGTGTATGTGTGTGTGTGTGTGCATTTGTGTGACTGTATTTTGAATATATGGGAGCTTTGATGGCATTAGCGCCTCAGCTCAAAAGTATCCAGCGCAAAGAAATAAGATAAGTGCATTTTGTGCATTATATAGGTAATTAGTGACCAGGGAAAGTGACTGTTGCGTTACTTTTTCGATGTTCAAATACGTCAAATAATTTGGACCCGCCCCCCTTAAATAGAACTTTAAATTCAACTGTATGTTTAATTATTGATGGGAAATCTGGATATCAAATATATGAATGAAATGGACACTTCATAGAAAACATAATGAACAGAAATCATTGTACATGAACCTACACTATTTTCAATGTTGCTATGGGACAAAGTGGGATACTTCATCATGGCTCACCATGAAATGTGACTCGACCATAGCCAATTAACATCACTTATACCGTTGTCTCTGCCCCCTCACCAAAGAAAAGAGAAACAGCTGCAGCTTCTGTGACTTAAACCTCCACGAGCTTAATTCAAGTAACACACCCCGTTTTATCATCAGTATCAGTAACGGCATTGTATCAGTAACCATCAGGATACTAGTTACTGAAAAGCCAAGGTCACAGCTCCAGCTAGCTCCGCATCTGCTAGCTAACAAGCTAACATTTCCTCTGGTTGGGCAGGTTCGCGTGGGGGAGCGAGAGCACAGGCAGCCTCGGCAGACTATCAACTGACAAAGAGCTAAACATCCTTTCACAACCACAGGGGGTGCCATAAACAGCCCTGTTTGGAAAATGTCCTGATGCCTCATTGAGGACCATGTACTGGTAGGTTGAAATTCTAATGTGTGGATGTGGAAAGCCTCAGTTCTGACTCTGAAGGTTCACGTTTCACTTGCCCGCGGCGTAGCTTCTCCGCCGCGTACCGTGTGTTGACCTGTTATCATTCCGACAAAGACGCCTGCGGACACGCGGACCTGATTAATCAATCCCACCCTTATTTGGATGAAGTGAATGGAAACCATTCTTGCTTCCAATATTTGGAAAAGTCGCGCTCAAGGTGGTCCTCCGTGTGCATTCAGAGGAATGGTTGCCTTCACAGTGGGGCTCTATACAAAAGTGGACACTGTATGGTTTTCCTCAGGGCTTGTGGTCACTTGTGAAATCCCACTTCCACGGTCTCTGTACCGGAGTCGTTTTACAACAGAGACCGGTGGAACAGACGCTCCGCGAGGCACCGAGGTGTGGAATCACTTTTGTCCTTTCATGTCCCATTCAAAGGTCACCGTTTGCTAGCCCCACTGTGTCTTATCGTCCTGGGGGATGGTTCTGAGGTCTCGACCCAGAGTAGTATTTCCTCGTCTGCTCGTTGTTCTTCGATATCAATAAGCCGGAGTGAAAATGTCCCTTTTGTGCGGGATCTGATTACCGACCGTGAGTCATTTTTTTTTTTACAATATGCCAGCCTCTCCTGTCAGGATGTTTTTGTTCTAATCCCTTTCAGTTATTCCAACACTGCCTGGTTAGTACAGTATACGTTTTCATATTGCCTTCCCTGAATGTCATTTCAAAGTGCGGCCTCCTTTGTGTGCAGGGTTCATAGTGGCCGTGGAAGGTATTTGGTGTTAGCTTTGATGCACGGCAGCCTGCCAGGTTTGCTACCGCTTGTGTTCGCCTCATTCGCTTTAAACTCAGTGTGACATCGAAATGTTTCATTATTTATGTCCAGCTGCATTTCCAGCTCGCCGCTGCCACCGCTTTTATTCTTTATGTATCACCCTCACACATAAATAGCTACAAAGTCTCAGAGTTGGTCATGCTCAACTGTGTGTTAGTCAGATGTGTTCGGCCTCCTCGTGGCCTTAAGGTTTTCATTAGAGCCGTGTCAGACGGTGGTCTCGCGTTGGCCGCGGCAACAGCAGGTTTGAGTCAGTCAAGACGATCGTACACACAACAGAAAAACACAGGTCAGTGGCAGGAATCAGGATCATTCAGAAAATAGCTAGGTGGGTTTATTTCCGTGGAAACATCCTGGTTTATGTCAGATGTGTTATGTCAAAAATGTGCGGTTATTCTTGGAAACTAAAGGTTTGACCCTCGGTGTTGAACAAGTGTTCAGTATGTTGTTGTTTTTTTTCCAATGAACAAATTTGTCATGATTTGAAACCACTGTAGGAAAACCCATTTTAAAGTGAAAGGTGGAATTGTTGTCTGTCTGTCTGTCTCTGTGTGTGTCTCTCTCTCTTCTTCTTCAATCATCTATCAACTTCCTGCAATTTCATTTGATGCTATTTCATTTTATTTTGATTTATTCTATTGACTAAATTTTATTTAGTTTAATTTGAGTCTACATGATTCAATTCCATTTTATCAAATTCTATTCTAATTTAATTCTTATAAATCAAATTGAATTAAATTAAAGTAAATTAAATGTATTTTAATTTAATTTAAATATTCATTTTTAATCGAATCGAATCTAATCCAATCTAATCCAGTCATTTAATTTACTTCTTTTATGAAGAAATCTATTCTGTCCAATTTCACTGAAGTGAATCTAATTTAATCTAATTCTATCTGATTTGATTTGATTTTACTTAAAAGAAGTCTGCAATATGAAAAAATGCACAAAATAATCTCGTGGAAACTGACAGAGCATGCAGTCACTTCCTGGGCCCCTGACCTTTCTCAGCAGGGTTCATCCCAGACGAGTGTGGGGTCACTGCTCTCTCTGCCACTGTACGCTCCAACTTCCTGTTTCCTCGAACCCTCCATCACATTAACACGTACACACGCTCGCTGCCTCTGGTTTGTTCTAAACCCTGCACACATGCTCCGACCCATCTGCACCACATGGGACATGCGAGCAGTCGTGGGCCTATTACCACCGAGCACCGTAAACATAAACACTGCTTCATTATCATCATCTTCCCCTCAAGACTATTTAAAGCAGACAACAAATTAAGAAAAGTCAGTGACCATAAACACAAGCTGCATGTTTGTACTTTCTTGTGGGAAAGACCATTTTGTAAATAACCAAAGAAACAAAGGGTAAATCAAGACAGTGTAAAGCCCCAAGTTTATCTCCCGCTAATTGCAAAGATACAGAGCAGAGCTTTTTCCTTTTCTGGGTTCAGTCCCCACAACATTCCAGATGCTGATAGCAGCACAGGACCACCAAAGGCTTTAAGTACACTGACACGACCCCAGACGAACAAAGAGAGAGTGCGATAAAAAAAAAAAAAATTTTTTTTAAAAGTTTCCCTCTGCTGCTTATCCATCCTCTCCTCATCACAGAGACGTCAAGTGGCGTCTTTTTTACGTGACTGAAAAACGTCTGAGCAGCCATGGCTTCAAAGAGGGGTTATCCAGTTACCTAAATAAAAGTTACAGCATCGGGTCCCTCGCACAGAACGCACGGTCAGCAGTTTTATCCTGACTTCAGTACAAATCAGTCCCAGTGAAACGTGTCTACCATGAGGTCTTTGGAGACTGAAGGATCCACTTCACCTGAGCTCTGGAAAAACAGATTACAATTCAATTTCTTAGGTTTTTTTTGGTGTGTGGTCATAATATGGATAATAGTGGTCAATCTTGGTGGATCCGCAGATGTTTGGGCGTGACCTTTGACCCTAGCCCTAACCCGACGACAACTCCAAATGTTTCTCTTGTAACATAGATTATAATAACGATGAGGCTGACATTGTGTGTGCGACCTCCAGTGGTCGAATCTGAAACAGCAGTTACTTACGTTGAAAAATTGCAGTTGATGTCGGCATTGTCTGTAAAGCCATCTGTGGCAGGCCAGATTTGATTGATTGACTGATTTATTGATTAATGTTCCAGGAAGAACGATGTTCATGTACAATCCACCAGATTCCCTCATAGGTTTGAGTCCCCTACATAAATACCATGTTTTCACAAAATCTTTTTTGAAAATGTGTGGGAAATAGGAGAAAATGCTGTGTTATGGCAATTTAAAAGTCAAAATATCTCTCTCTTTGTTCAGATTAACAGTGCCAACATTTTATGACAGACTAATGAGACTGTTTCCGGCTATGGATTTATCTGGGATTAATCTGGAACCCCAGTGTAGTGATTTATGACCTGGCAGCCTTTTAGAAGTTTTATGAGTTTCCATTGAATTAAAATGTATTTGTATTAGTGTTGTCTTATTCTATATGTGTGTACATATTTTTTGCTCAATTTTCAAAACTCAATGAAGAAATTTGTTTCAAAAAGTCAAAAAGTCATTTCCTCATCTTCATTCAAAATTCGGTGTCGTCCAAAAGTTGAACCACCAGACTTCATCGCCTCAACCAACACAACCAAACCAACACAACCAAACCAACACAACCAAACCAACACAACCAAAACAAAGGCCCCCAAAAAACGATCCATATGGAAATGTGCTTTTGTTCATGTCGCTGTTTGGGGAGCTGCAGCTGTGAACAACATGTTCTCCACAGTGCTACATCCTGACTGTGAGCAGCAGCAGTATCATTGTGTGGGCCCGGGCGAGCAGGTGTTTGTCCTCCACACTCACAGACGCACAGTTTGCGGTCGTAGTGTAAAAATGTAGAATTTGCTTTTATTCCTCCGCAGCGGGACACAAAGAGCCAACATCAGACCGCAGCCCCAGTCACTGCCGCTCAGACACAATGTCTTTGATTAGTACGGTTGTTATGATTTTACAGGCCGAGACGTCGAGGCCATGTGGCGTGTTTTCTATTAAGATGCGAAATGAAGTGAGCCTTTATGTTCTGGCCGGCCCACCAAACGCGCTCGGTGAATTCCGGTATCCGACGGCAGAGAGTTGACTGAACTCCGCAACACTGCTGAGATGAGCCGGCGAGGAGGAAATGAGGGGATGAATCGTTCATAAATCATTTGTGCACCACAGTACAACATTCTGATGCATTTCAACACTTGTCCTTCCTTGGGAAAGTGATATCCCCCCCCCCTCCCTCCCCGCCTCCGCCCCCCCACCGCCCCCACCCCACCCCCCCACCCCACCCCTTCCTCCCTCCTCCTCTTCCTCGACCAGTCTTTCACAACATGTGGCTCGCACGCTGTTTCAAGGAGAAGGAGACGAGCCAAGTACGGCTGCGTACTCCAAATATTTGTGTGGTCAACTGGACAGTGCCGTTGCGGTCGGATCCCGTCAGTTATGTTCAAACACTCCTGAAGCCATTTCATGTTCTGCAACTTGGCTGCCGCAGCGTTGTTATGCATTTATTTTCATGTTCAAGGAATAGAATGTGGCAGCTCCTCACATCTTTCCGTTTGGACTGTGGATCTCTACCTCGTCCTCCCTCCTCGCAAACATTTGGTTCACATTGCCGCGTTCAAATGTGCAATACATTTTCAGTTTGGTTGCATAAAGACCAATAACGATAACTCTGGATGCCTATAACCGTTTTCAGCGCAAGAGCCATGATGGAAGACGTCCAGGAGATTGGGTACAGACGTTTTTTTGGACTTTGGCTCGTTTCTTGACGTTTCACAGGGTAAAACATGCTGGAATTCATGTTTTTGTATGTCAAGTCCGTTACATCTGATAAACGGCGTTACCAACGGTGTCACTCTTTTCGGTAACTACTGATCAAAATAGTAACTATTTCCACCGTAACAACGTTGTTACGGTTACTGATGATAAGATGCAATGTTTTATTAAGCTCATGGAAGCTGCTGCCATGTTTCCTTTCCTTTGGGGGTGAGACGTCAGTATGAGTAAAGATGATTGGCGGCGGTGGAGTCACATTTCATGGTGAGCCAATCAGAGGCAAAGATCGGCGGGTGCTCACACCGCAACACAAACATACACACGCAGTCGCATACACAAACAGTCAAGAGATAGAAGCATAAAGGCGATCTCAGACAATGTGGCTGAAGGGTTAGAGGTGCTGACCACTGACCAGAAGGTGGACGGTTCGATTCCCCCAACTGCAAATGCTGAGGTGTCCTTGAGTAAGACATACTCACTGGAAGTGGCACAGTGGTTAGTGGCTTACTGGTTGAATCCTCCCCGCACCCTGCTGCAGTGTCACTGGCCCTAACACTGATACCCCCAATGGCCCTATGTGTACTGGTCGAAATACCCCATGACCTAGATGACTGGATAAGCGCCAGTACTTTACCCTGACCCTGACTCTAACCACTCCTCAGGGGTCCTGCTTGTGATCAATGCTAGAAGGCCTTTGAATCAAACTGGTAGAAAGCGGCTGTTTACGGTCACGTCATATAAATGTGGTTCTTGCCGTGGTCCATCGCCTTAGAAGGACATTTAACACGAGACTGTAACACAAACTTGGTCGCATGAAAAAACAAGGACAATCATTTTCATTTACTGGGAACATCACGGTCTCCAAGATCAACTGTGATAATCAGGGCCATCATGAATCCCGGCAGCTGCAGCCTCATTAGCGAGCGGCCGAGGCGAGGGGGCTGTATTTGAGCAAATGTTTGGATACCGAAGTGTGACAACTCCTCAAGAGGCCAAACACCAGAGGTGTCAAGCGTTTGTACCTTTCCTTCACTGACTCCTTAGCAACCAGCAGTTTGTGCATGTGTGACTCTGCAAGTTGTTTTCCATCGTAACAGTGTCGAAAGACACTTTTAAAATACTTTGAAAACTGTATTTTTGAAAAATATTGACGCTAAATTCTATGTCTCCTTTACGGTGCAAAGTTGGTAAAACTGTACTTGAAGTCTGTGTCACAAAGGAGCTCAAATAAGCCATTTCTCAAATGATTCAAAGGGTTATTATTGTAATATTGATCTCGCATATTTTGTGTAGCTAAATATTGAACAATTACTTTAATGATAATGAATTACTGGGCGTGGCCTCTTGAGTGACACCTGGGCCGACCTGGCACGTTCTGTGGATGCTGTGACAGCACCATGGGCCCACCCCAACTCTTCCTGTGCTCCGCCTCTTTTCCCTTTTTTTGGAGGAACCAGGAAGTGGAGGCGTTAGGCACGACCCGCCCACTACGAGCCTCATAAGCACTGAAGCGCAGAAACCTATGCGTGACGTCACAGACGGTACATGCAACTTTATATGCAGTCTGCGGTATATTCAGACGTTTACGAATCAAATGTCAGTGTCATTATTTCCTAATAATTTTCTAACAATAGAAATTCAAATGCGTTCACCTAATTCTAACACACTTGACCTTTAAACTTTGGTGCAGGGATCAGATCAGGAGATTATTCTCTCCACTGTTCAACACTGACTGTGAGACGGAAACTTTTGTTTTGATTGATTTTTTTTAGAAAGTAATTCATTGTCCTCGATGAAAAATCCAACATGTTTTGGGAGACATTTTGGGATATTTATGAGTGTGTGCTATTGGTTCCAGATTCAAATAGAAATCTGGATTGAGTGAATTTGAATGTGGTTTCATAACAGAACTTGGCAGAGGGAGGCAATATGCGATTGTATTCGCGGTCGTCTTCTGGTTACTTGTTCATTAATTTTGTGCCAGAATTGTTGATTGTTTTGTGGGTGGCACCGAAGGAGCAAATCCAGACTGTGACATGCCAGTGAACATCATTCATACAACGGACTTAAAGGAGCAGTGTGTAAGATTTGGCGACATCTGGAGGTGAAGTTGCATGTTGTTTCCATCACCTCACCCTCACCCTTCTGAGCATGCAGGAGAACCAATGGTCGACTTCAAATTATCATTAAAACTCAGTAGATGTTGAGTACATCCACTTTACTACTGTAAAAACATGGCGGCCCCCATGGGGGCGACCCCCTCCTCATTTTAATAGACATTAATGGGCTCATTTAAGGATAATGGGAAAATAATTAAACATCTATGTGATTATAACTTCATTCATCTTTTTGACACAGCTTATAGTCAAAACAAGATCAGGCGAGTCCTGAGCTGGATCGTCTACAGATTATGCTGCCATTGGCTTAGACTGCTGGGGGGGGGGGGATTTCCCATCATGCACTTAGAATGAGCACATAGACACATGAGCACTCTTCCTTCAACCCCTTTCTTTCTCATCACTCTGTCCTCAATTTATTATCTCTGCCACAAACCCTAAGTCACATGTGAATGCACTCCATCGTTTTCCAGCTGTGCTGCTGTTGGTGAACGGGACGAAGTCAAGACGGTGACGGTGAGGACACCGGCATCCCAAAGTCTCGAGCCATGACCGATCTGGCAGTGGGTCCGGGGCAAGCGGACGAACTGTGACAAACCCAGAGATCAAGATGGACGAAACCAAGATGGACGAAACCAAGATGGACTAAACCAAGATGGACGAAACCAAGATGGACGAAACCAAGATGGACTTAAACATTTACATTTCTAATGTGTGTACTGCTATTGCACATCCTATGTAACATGGAGTGGATCCCTCTCCTGTGACTCTCCCTAAGGTTTCTACCTTTTCTTTCTTTTTTTTTTTTTACCCCCGGTAGTTTTTCCTGACCCTTGCTGAGGGTCTAAGGACAGAGGATGTCACTCACCCTGTGAAGCCCCGTGAGACAAACTCTGATTTGTGAATGCGGGCTGTACAAATAAAATCTGATTTGATTTGATTTGATTTGATGAACATGTCAGTATGTAATTGTTTTGAAATATCTTTAGAAGTGACAGGACTGACCGAAGTCCTACACACTGCACCTTTAAGACATTGAAATGTGTGCGTCCAGCGTCTGCAGCGTCGGCGCGATAGTCTCATGTTAACAGAATACCACACGTACTGTACATGAAGGGGACGGCGCAGGACACAGATGATGCCAATGATAATTGTTTAGCAGGTTGTTTGGACTTGCTGTGTATCACACTGTGGAGTCCTGGCTAAATATTTACCGCTGCATGGGGGGGGGGGCCATACTTGGCCGAGCTCATGTCTCTGGTTCAGGAGCAAAGAGACACGATGGGGGGGGCGGAGTTTCGGACGGTGAAGTCATCGCCACCGGGATGATGTTGTCCGCCAGCCCAGCGACGCGCGCTCCTGACCCTTTTACCATTTAGGGGGCCAGGGACCGATATGAGTGTTATTGACCCAGAGGCCATTCGTGGCATGTTTGGGGTCTGCAGAATATATCCCCTGCTTTAACCTATACAACGGCGCCAATTATAGCCGCGAAAGGCCAAACAATACAATCCATCAGTCAGGTTCCTGGGGTAAACAAGAATGGGCGGCCCCTGTCGGGGTGTAAACTCCAAATCCCAGAAGAAGCTAAGGGTCAGTGGAGCTGTTTGATTGTCTAATTGGGGGGTTGGACACTATGTGTGTGTGTGTGTGTGTGTGTGTGTGTGTGTGAGGGAGATACAAAAAGGGAAACAGTGCATGCATGTGTGTGTATGTGTGTGTGTGTGTGTGTGTGTGTGTGTGTGTGTGTGCATCACTGCTTAAACACGACAGGTCTGGAGGCAGCGAGACACCTAATGAATGTGTGTTTGTTCTTCAGACCCCACACACCTCTGTTTATTTGAACATGGGATGGTGTTCCTGACCTGTTTTATCCTCCTCGTGTTTGCCACTTAACACGTGCACCGCAGCACTGGCCTGCGCGCAACATTAAGAAAATAAAAAAAAAAGGGGGGAGGAGGGAGGAAAATATTAGTCAGCCCGATATAAAAAAACAAACTTTATCTTGTAGTTTGTGGACACAGAGTTCCTCTTCATTATTGTTCGCTCCTCATTACCGAGCCCGGGGTGATAATCCAAACAGCTCCGGCAGCAGACGCTGCCAAAGGCAACGGGCCAGCGGAAGATTGGCGGTCGGTTTAGTGTCAATGATGTGGTGATGTGGGTCAGGGATAGCAGCAGCAGCGGTCACTGCACAGTGGCTAAGAGCCCAGGCCAGACCACCGGGGAGGAGGCCTTCACTTCTTTTCCTCTGCCATCAATCACTCACCTACACATAAGCAAAGATATATACAAGCAAACACCGGCAGACACTCATCTCTGCACCTCACCATTATGTATCGTTTACATCCACTCTCCACCACAATTACCCCACACCCAAAAGATGTAATTTACACTCACGTATGTTATTAATGCCAGACCTGTAGTTTTCAGGCAATGACTGATACGTTATTTTTAAATGACCACATGTATTTTCTTTCCAGTGTTTTCGTAGAGACGACAGTAATGAGTCTTAAAGGCCAACGTATACACAGGCCCCCGAGTCAAGCAGCTTAGACGTGAGACACGAAAAGTATTTAATTCACATCCAAAGAGGTTTGAGAGCCTGGCATTGGACAGTGCAAACTATTTTCACTTGAGTAATACAAAGTGGGAACGTCGAGGATTTACGTAACAATACGGTCTTTGCTGGGCTGTATTCACTTGTCTTGAACGTGCCCCTCACAGATTGAGTTTGTACTTCACAGCGGTTGAGGTTGGGGCT
>JAFBJT010011598.1:4048-27721 GCA_016785325.1 Chascanopsetta lugubris | reverse complement strand
CCTCAGTCCCGTCTCCTCCACTTTGATGACAAAACCGGAGTGGCCTCCTCCCGTAACCAAGCTGCAAACTCCAGAAGCTGGCGGATGAGGCTAAAACGGAAGTGGAGAGTCTTGCAGCTCACAATGTGGCCACTTGAGGCTTGTTCCAAAAGTGAGCCAAAAAAAGAAAGAAATAATGACAATCAAGGGCGTGGCCTCTTGAGAGACATCTGGGCCGACCTGGTACATTCTGTGGATGCTGCAACAGCACCATGGTCCCACCCCTGCTCTTCCTGTGCTCCGCCTCTTTGCCCGTTTATGGTGACAGGCAAACCGCCCACTAGGAGTCTCATAAGACATCACGCTCGTCTGCATATACAGTCCATGCTTTTAAGTCAGTTTGGTACAAAATGACATCAACAACTCAACTCAAGTCAAATGAAGCACTGGTGCCACCGTGTCTCTAACGACGAACCTCGTTAGATGTTAATTCAACCTGTACTCTGAGTCCTGAAGAACTTTGTTCATGACAATTAGCTCACTTGAATAAATTAGTTGTAGCTTTATACTTTTAGAATTTACATAGATGCTGAATTTACATTTCCTTTTAAGACTAATCACACTTCACTTATTACAAGCGCCAAAGGCAGAATGTATTTCTGGTAGAAAACATGGAGGCTCTCATCGCACTGGTTCCCTCATTAAAAAAGTGAATCTACTTGTCGCAGACACAAGTCAATAATTATCCCAGATTTTGTTCAGCAAGATATTCTTCACAAACACCATTTTGCTCAACTTTAATTTATAAATATAATCGTTGGAAGAAATGTTTGGTAAATGAAGAGCTAGACAACTGTGTGAGGACGTTTGATGTTTCAAAATAAAAGCATCAAAATTCATCAGAGAGTTTGACTGATGTGTTTATATTGTCTAACACAACATACAGTTTGAGAGGCTCAGACAAACCACACAAACAAATTAACTGGCTAAAACCAGAATTATGCATTATGCTAATTTACCTGGGCAGAAACCCAAAGTAGGCAAACTGCAGATTTCGGCTGAATTTAGTAGCGCGTCACAACGAGAGTCTGGACCATGGAGGTCAAGTCGATTCCATACATTACATTCATGCTGTGACCCATTGATTAAAGATTATTTCTTTTTTTCATGGCCGGAGTCAGAGTTTAACGCTGGGTGCTATTCATCCTCTGCCCTCCTGCGAGTCAGAACTTTATTAAGGATCACCAGTGACCGCGGATGACATCATGCAGCAGAATCCTCCGGGGGATGCAGGCCTCCACACATGCTGAAGTGAGCTTGTGTTCTCAGTGGAGCCACTGTTACTGCAGTCTGTTTGAACACGATCTGATGACATCACGTTCCACGGGGTTGGCTGGGTTTTCCGTATGCAGCCTGTGCTCGGTGGCCTTTGTTTGCTGCAGCTGTGAAAATGCTCTCCAGGACAGAAGTGACTCTTTGATTGTGGACATCTTTGTGCATCTCATGAATTTGTGAGCTACTCGACCGCATTCCTGAAAATACTGCAAACAAAATGTAATATATACAAGTTCTCGAGGTCATGTGAGAATAGTTTGAGCTGTGCCTCGAATACATTCTTTAAACAAATATTCAGTATGAATCTTTAAACGCCGAACCCAAACCGCAGAGAAACACTCTCAGTACCCCTGCAAACAGCTAGATGGGACCCTGCTTGCACTCTGCTGCAAAAGGCCCTGGTGCTCGCTAACGGAAAGTGACAATGTGACAGACGGTTGCTGGCCGGAGATGATTTCCCATATTACATGTGTTGTCCCCCTCAGAAGTGGCTTTGCACAGAAACAGCAACCTTTCATCCAAACCCATACTCTCTGTGGCTGTGCCCCTGGCCTCTAAATGGCTGGACCTGCTCCTGAGAGTTTGATAATCATATTGCAGTTTCTGCACTCTCTGCTGGATGGTAATGGATCAGCCTCCACCTCAAAGGTACATGTGACCACCACCGGGGCCCACATGGTGGGCTGTGAAACCAAACTGCGGGGTCTCACGGACGTCTTATCTGTTTTCTAAAGGGGACTCCTTGGTGGAAGCCTGATGAGTTCCACTGTGGGGATTTGTACTGAAGCCAGGTTTTGAGAGCTATAAATGCTTTGTCTGCTCCCCTTTGAACCCAAAGGAGGGGGTGGGGAGGGGAGGGGTGGTGGTGGTGGTGGTGGTAGGTGGGGGGGGAGTCTTATTCAAAGGGACCGTCTGCCAAAATGTCCTTTCTTCTCCCAGAAAGCCTCGGCAAAGAACGCGGGGTAAGCTCCACACCCTGTTTGCGAGCCAAGTGTGCATGTGCAGGAGCTCCTCATTCCTCCCCAACAGACCGTCTGCCCTCCGTGCCAATCAGGCCAGTGAGTTGGCAGCACATGACCTCGCTCACCAACAATGTGAGGGGGATGAGTGCGGATCACAAATGGCACACAAGGCTTTGTTGAGAGTCTGTCCATGTCCACGTCTTCATATCCTGAGCTGCGTTCATGAACGTGGGGCTCACATCAGAGGAGGTTACCTGCAGGCTGTCCTGCCGGCAACGACCGAAACGGACTTTGGGGGCGTATGAAAAACATCTAAGGTGACTTTAAATATATCAAAGATCAGGTCCGCTGGCGCAGGATGCATTCGCTACATGGGAAATGCAACTTACAGTTCCACAGCTAAGAGGACTCTGCAGTCATCTCGCTATAGATTACGTATCAAAAGAGAAGGTTAGGATCAGATTTAGCAGGAAGGCTGCAGTTTGTACACATGTGTGTGTGTGTGTGTGTGTGTGTGTGTTGACAGCTCTCAGGCTTCACTGTGCAGTGTTGACAGGTGCCTCACTATCAGTGCTGCTGCTCTGCATAGCATGGCAGACTCTGATGTGCCAACATCAGGCTCCCGGGGACATGACTTCCTCTCACGCTGCAGATGCTGATCAGTGGTCAGGACGGAGTGAAATAGAATTTTGTTTGTATTTGTGGCAAAGGAACCAAACACTGCTCCGTGAGTTTGGATCATTCTCACCCAAAAATGTTTGCAGAAAAAAAAAATCTTACACCACAATACATCGTGATTTTGATGAAAACTGGTTCTATTTTCAGTAAAGAGTAAAAACTAGTGATATTTGGAAAGTAATTTGTTTTCGGCGGAGTGTTTTGTTTGTTCAGTACTTTTATATAAAAGGGTCCTTGAATATTTTAATAAATTATTTTCATGACCTAGAATAATAGCCGAGACTGAAATATTCATGAATACCTCACTCAAGATGGAAAAGTGTTTTTAGTTGTAGATGCAAAAATTGTGTTTTT
Source organism: Chascanopsetta lugubris (assembly GCA_016785325.1). Taxonomy (NCBI): domain Eukaryota; kingdom Metazoa; phylum Chordata; class Actinopteri; order Pleuronectiformes; family Bothidae; genus Chascanopsetta; species Chascanopsetta lugubris. The sequence continues at coordinate 24,413 of JAFBJT010011598.1, read as the reverse complement.
TGAATTTTATGTGAAATGTTGAAGGATAATCATACAATTCTATAAAATAAGAATTAAAGGCACAGTCTGCGGGACAAAGTGACATAGTGGTGAAGTAGCACCTTGCACCGCTCAATGTATGCTTCCCTTTTAAACATCAAATAGTGTTAGTTCACTGTGGGCTACTGTGAAAACATGGTGGTGCAACATGGCCGCCTCCATGGAGAGAATCTTGAGATCCTGATGTTAATTTAAAGGGCTCATTCTCGGGTAATGACACATGAATTCATACCTTCAGGTGACTGTACATCCATAAAAAGGACATTTAATTATTTCTGTGTAATATGAAATGCTCTACCATCTCAATTTCTGACAATAAAAAAAATCCTATAGTCTTACAAACTGGACCTCTATGTTTCCAGTGGACAGTAATACATTTTTAGAGATACTGAGATTTGAGCAGCTCTGCCGAAGAAATTCCACCTCCTCATTCTCTAACGCAGCCGAGCCACTTTGTTAAAAAGTCCACCGTGAGCGATGCTGCAAATGTTTCCTAATCTCCACGTCTCTTTGATACGACTGAATTACATCGAATTCTCCGGGATGAAACACTCAAACATCGTTAAGTTATAATGAGACCCATGAAATGAAACATTTACTTATGTTCTCTCCAGGTTGTCTCACCCAGCCACCGTCTCTATCATCACCGCGCGTCTCAGCGTGGCGTCGGTGGCATCCGACAACTTGATCAAACAAACAGGGACAGAGAAGTGAAAGGGAATCTGTTTGATCTGCAGCAAAAGTTAACCTCCTTCCACCCGTTAGATGAATAGTTGATTCAAGAGTTGCTCTGAGCATGTGTATAAACTACTAAATGAAGAAAAACATCAGGTAGCGTGTGTCATGGCTGACTTAAAAACACTTCTAACAGATTGCTCTTTTTTGATCAAAATATTTTTCAATCGTCGCAGGAGGAGCGGTGACACGTCGGTACAAGAGAAGCAGCCATTCTGAGATTAGTTCATTTGAAAGTTTGACAGAAAATTACACGTTCGTCTTCCAAGAAGGGAAAAAGGGACGAAACCAGCTTTGATTACAAAGTGGATAACTCTTTAAAAAGTAGAACTACATGGAAATTTAAATCAGGGAGATTTGTGAGAGTCGCTGAAAAATGAGATCATCACAGGTCTGCGAGTAAATGTAGGCAGAGTCAGTGTTTGATCTTTTACAGATTCATATTGACGTGGAGTTGTGCTGCATGTGAATGAGTGACTTCACCCCATGTGTTTGCTTCAGGCCCAGCAGTGAAGGATTAGGTCGCTTTACAGTTATCGCATGATTTCGAAGCAGCAGCGGCTGAGGGGGGTGACAGGGGCTGTCCTCTAACCAGAGGGTCAGAGGTTCGAATCTCGCCTTTCACAGGCCACAGTCCGAGGACTTGTCCGACGTAAACAATCCATTTCTTTTTTGTTTATCTGTAAACACGGCATTGTATGGAGAAAATGCTTGCCTCGTCGAAACTACCAAAATCGCTGTAGTGTATGTGACAGGCCTGTAGTTGGCGCTGTGACGCAGCCACAGAAATACACCAAAGACAGAGAAGAAGCCATGCATGGAGCATGGACATGGTTGCTGTTGTTGATGGGTGAGCACATGCGGGTCAAGGCAGAAGTGGGGCTTCAAGAAAAGATGCGCATGGGTTGTAAACACATTTTATCACCCTGGGACCTGGTTTAAAAAATGAGCTGATTCAGGCTTGGTATCCGTTGCCTCCATGTGGATGAAACATCTGTTCGATAAAAAACGTATGCTCTTAAAACATGTCTCTGTGTGAACAAGGCCTGAACCCCAGGATATCACATGTACTCACAGATACAAAGTGCTACAAATAGACGCACAGTTTGAGTCTTTGTGTGACTGAGTGAATGCAAACTGTCCTGTAAAGTTCTTTGAGGGTTCACCCACACCTGACAAAGTAGTCTGTAAATACACACACCATTACAAAAAACACGTTGGATATGTAATGATCAATATGATACCATTATCCTTGTAGACAAACTCGCTCTTTTGCTTGAATTCTGCCGTTATTATTTTTCGTCCATGGCGACAAGCCGATGTTGGTTTGTTTGTGCGTGGAGAGTCAGATCAAAGCACTGGCATCGCCATGGTGAGGCGACGGCTTTGAAGTGCAACACAAAACCCGGCATCAATACCGGCTCATCATGGAGGAGGTTTGATGAAATAAAAGTGATGAATGGACAGATAGAATTGAAATGTCCATTCGTAGTCAGTTTATATTTGATCATGAATGATTCAGCTGGATCCCTCAGCATGTGGGCATATCAAAGGGAAATTTGTGGGCAGTCTGGAACATTAAGACACTTTTTGGTTAAAGCGATTTAAAAAAAAAAAAAGTCATTAAATATGACAAAAATTCTAAGGCTGGAGGCGAGTATTGACCCAGAATCATCTGTTGCCTGGATCGTAAAAGAAAAAAGCACTTCAGGAACTTGAATTAAACATTCACTGACTGAAGGATACTTTTACGTTTTAACATTTATGAGTTCCTCTTTCAAATTGCCTTCGAGTTCCAGGGGTATTATCGGTTTACTGCAAATACCTCACATTCTTCGTGTGAGTGTGCACATTTCATTCAAAACATCTGAATTTAATTGCTGATAATCTCCGAGGATCCACACTCTCGAAGAGTCTGTCATTTTTACAGTCCTGTGGAGTGAAGAACATGAGAATACCTCCTCGAGATATATTTTTGGATGTGCTGTGGTCTCTCCGAAGTATCGCAGGGATGTTATGAAAGCCACACGGAACGATTTCGAGAAAAACACCGGACCGGATCAAGGGGAGCGGAATCACAGTTACCGAAGGTGTCACCACAAAGAGTCGTATTGCTTTTCTGTGGGTGTCACCACAGCGGCTGTGTGGCTCTGAGCGAAGAGTAGCTGCTCCGATAGTCAGTTCATCTGCAACTGAAGTCAATGCAACCAGAGGATCAGGATTTCAACGTGAATCAATGAAGATATCTTTCGACTGGTGCTGGTGCATAGCTGTCCTCCCAGCGCCGTCTCTTCCACTTTGCTTCGAACAACAGTCTGTCAGTGCATGTGCATGACGTGTCTTTCACCAGAGGTGGGATGTATCGCTGGCATTTTTTCTAAAAGTCTGCTATTACATCAGCTAAATGATGGATGTTGTGTGTCGATGTATTAGCCTGCTCATTTTAGTCAGGGTGTTCCACAATCAAGCGCAGTTTCACGAAGCTGCTCGCAGGGATGTACTGTGTATGTATATATCTATCAACGACAAAGATTACACAGAGATAAATAGTCAAGTAGAAGCCTCACTACAACCAGGACAGTATATTTACCTCATGACTCATAAGATACATATAATCACAAATATTAATTTTTTTTGTTTTTTATTTCATAAATTGGGGAAAAAAACAAACAACAACAACAAAAACAATACAATAAAAACTACTTTCCCAAATCTGAATGAAAGGGAGCAGAAAGAAGCTCTTTCTAAGTTCTAAGCTCTTACTTTGACATTTGAACAAAGAGATGTTATCACAAAGGAGATTTATGTACAGAAAGCACTGATTCACACCTCAGGTCCATTTGTGACCTGAGATGTTTCAATGTGGCTCGATGACTGTCCAGTCCAACACTTAGTTCAAACGCAGGGGTCAAATTCATCCACATCAAAAGGTCCATGAAAAATACAAAGAGAACCTATGCCATGCCTGAGAGCCAGATACAGTATTTATCATAGGATATCTATTATATTATATTGGCTGTGAACTTTGCATAGACGTTCTAAGGTGAAAGGACAACCATGATACCAAAATAGAGAGCCTTTTATCGCTAATGGAAATACATTTGCATATATCTATTTCTGTGTTAGTAGGAGGAACAAGTATCGTAGAAGCATGGACCTGAGAACCACATCCAGTCCAGGGGAACGCTATCATGGAGCATCTAGGTCTTTGTCACTCTGGGGTTAGCAAGAAACACTCAAGGGCAAAACAGGGTCACTGCAGAGAGCTGCTGAGAGACCCCGAAGCACAGTGGTGAATTTTGCATAAAGTCAAACTTGGAATTTCCTCGCAGAAATCAGTCCGACGGGTCAAACAGGAAACCAAATCAGTTGCAAGACGGCAAACTTATATGATCCTAATTAAAAAAAACAAACTCGCTTGACCTCATCACAATGACACCACTGAATCGAACGTCTCAATATGAATCCATTCATTATTGGACGTAGACTCTCAACGTGTTCGGCATAGTGGACACACCCGTGCTTCCTCTTAGTCACCATGCTTTACATACGACAACAGACAGCGCCCATATTTGGACGTCACTTCGAAGCCTGAATTTGGAAGTTGCAAACTGTCAAATCCTGTGTTGCCCCACAAATACAGTGCAAATCAGGGTACATTCAGGGCCAGGAAGTATCCTCTGTGATGAAGTTCTACAATGGGGCTCAAATCACATGATACCATCCACCATTGATTTGGCCCAGAGTGAAGGATGGTGGAGCATTTACAACAATCAAAGTAAATAGACAGATAAAGGCCGTGCTGATTGTGTGAGTTTTGAATGCCTGTTGCATGCATAATGAAATCAAGGGAGGCTGGAAATCTCGGGCGAATAAGAAATATCTGCTCCAATAGGAGGTAATTATGTGGGATGTAGAAAACCCTCACAATCCCCCAAATTAATTTCGATGAAACGTCGGCGATGCAGCGGAATACAGGAGGAGGTCGAGGAGAGCACATCTTTCAGAAATTCACCGATAACGGCGTCCGGTTGTTGATTATTTCTGCAGCTATGTTTATTTTCGGTCGCGCTGCCGCTCATAAAATATTCACAGTTTTTAAGGATGAGTGGATACATTCTCCTGACTCATATCAGAGGGATGTAGATGGAGTGAGATGTTTGAGGCAGTTGGTAATCAATATGCACATCTTCCTGGCACCTAAAGCTAATAAAAATCTGTCAGGGGGAGCCAGACAGTTTGGCGCAGAGAATATTTACAGAGGAGATTCTCCACTAATTGTTAGAGTATGGGATGCCCATTAGACAGACTGTTTGTGGTGAGGCTCAGAGCCATGTCAGTGTTCACTGATGCTTTCACGATGTTATGGGATTGATTGCCTCGTCCTCTCTGAAGACTGTAGAGTTGACAGAAGTATAACAAATCAGCAAAACATTGTTTACGTTGCAGAGAATTAAAAGGCCAGCATATACACGTCGTGCACTGAAGAACAGATGCTTCTCCCTTATAGTACTGCAGCTCAAATGGCTGTGATTGTGAGTATATACAAATAAAATAAAAAAAACTCCCACTGTAACTGTGCGATGAACCGTGTGGTGTACAGTTTAAGAATCTCCTCACACAACGCTAACGCTACTTGACAAAGTTTAAACATGTTAAACAGTTTTTTTTTGAGGCGGTCGATTCGGGCCCCAGCGCCCCAATTACATCTTGGCCTCGCAGCCTGCCCTCACTGTCGGTGGGATCAGGCGAAAAACTGCAAAGGCAGACGTTTCACTTTCTGAAAGGATTATTAATGAAATCTCGCTCTTTACACAGTGTCTCACTCTGACATTGGAAGAAGTTCTCTCTTCACTGGGACGCGGTTAAAAGTGGCTGAGTGGACTCGGCGAGAGAATTGGCCGTAATTGTCCCAAGAGCCTGCGACTTGGATCGCGTCGCCTTGGAAAGCTTCGGTCACACTTGAAATCCTCGAACTGTGCTTTATGTCTGATGGTGTCTCCCGCTTTGTTTTTAAAGTGTCTCACCATGAGCTCATAGACGGCACAAATCACCGGGGAGATCGGAACCCACAATAGCTAGATAGTTTGCGGGGACGCGCGTTATCGGAATAAAGGTCAGATCTGATCAAAACGTTGTCATGTGACCTGATACTGCAGATAGTTCCGTTCCAAAGGTGGAATATGCAGATTGATATTTGGATTCACACAAGAGGTATTTCTGCTCTTGGAGTTGTTGTTAATGGCATATCCGCCCCCTTTCACATGCTCACCTCTGCACAATGGCTTGATCTGATGAAAGAATGATGCATTTATACACAAGTCCGATTTGGATACATTCACTTTACACACATGTAAACAGTGAAGTCTCTGCTCTCTCTCTCTTTGCTTTAAGAATGATTTTGAGTGCATTGAAGAAATGTTGTGAACATGGCCTGGGATTTCGAGGCCAAACGCCGTGTCCTCGGACAGGATCATGATATGGAAAACTGCCAGTGTCTTATGCAAAATGAGGAGATGGATTCAGAGCGAAGGAGGAAAAACTGCATTGCACCAAAGCACATCATTAATATGATCATATATTCACATTTCAGTTTGTTTGCACATGCATGTGTAAACAATCATTTAAATCTGCTTTCATAAGCAATTTCCATCCATGTACCCTCCTCCCCTCTTTCCCCTGCTCGCTGGCAGACTGTATTTTAGTCCTTATTATATCACCGGCACATCTGTCCCCCCCCCCCCCCCCCCCCCCCCCCTCCGATGCCCTGCAGTCTAAAAGCTCACAGAGCACAACATTGGCACTGGAAATGTCTTCGCGGCCTCACCGGGCAGACGAGGCATCAAAACGAAACGGTCCCAGCGTTTCCATGGCATGCGCCTATAAAGGCTTCGGCATCCTTGAGCATCCTTGATCCTCGCGCACACACAACCGCGTAGGCCAGACCACATGTTCTCGCCTCCTAATGTGGTGACACTGCAGTAGAGGAGCAAAGAGGCATAACCCATAATTCATCACCCCCCAACCCTGGACATCTGGCGCTGAGTACAACCTGAGAGAGGGGACGGCTCGGTGTAACCATCACAGCACACGGATGTCTGTCTCTGCAGGCTCTCGAAGCAATTGACTCATTAGCTCAGTGCCGGCCGTCTGATAATGCATTATTCATGTGGAAGGGTGGGGCAGGAAGATTGTGTGCGTATGGACTCAGTGTGCGTGTGTGTGTGTGTGTGTGTGTGTGTGTGTGTGTGTGTGTGTCACAGGTGGCCATGGGTCTCGTGAGAGGTTGATGCAGGATGGACAAGGGAGAAGAAGATGGTCTGCCCACAAGACATCAGGCAGATGTTGGGGGGGGGGGGGTTTAGAGCACTGCTAGACACGCGTGTGTGTGTGTTTGTGTGTGTGTGTGTGTGTGTGTGTGCGAGTGAAAGCTTGTGGGTGGCTGAGCATACTGAAACACAGCTATGCCTTTAAGTCATGGTTATACGTATATCTGCTTAGTCGGAGTAAATGGATGTAATATATTAATATAAGCTGTTTGATTTCTGCTGTTTGTAATTGATCAGATACAAAAGTCAAAATGTGTACATCCACAGTTTTCATTTCAACACCTCCACTTATTGGTCGTATGAGTTTGGCCCATGTCCCGTTTGCTGTGAGTTTATCTCCTGTAATTCAACCAGCCTCTCGGAGCAGTCGAGACATGATACTTTTTCCCTTTTTGGAAACAATCACTATGTCCATCTTTGCATGTGCTTTAGTCCAAATGTAACAAAATCAATTGACCAGAACCTTGTGTCGGGGTTAGCGACATCCGGTGGTGGGGTCGGTTATTGCAGTTAAATACCCTTCACCTCTCCCATCCAAGCATGTAGGAGAACCTATGGTCGCCGGTGTAACATGGCCTCCTCCACAGAGAGGACCGGCTCCCGATGTAAACATAAAGGGCTCATTCAAGGGCACTGACAACAACAGTCCACACACTCACTTACCATGAGTTACATTTCTGCTCTCAGAAATGGAAACTATTCAAGCTCAATCTTACAGACGGGACCTTTAACATGATGAATTGACTCATCACAAGCCATATGTTCAAATGATCATTTATATGTTTAACTGTAAACAACGTATTTTTAGCAAACTGGCCTCGGGATTAGCAACTACAAAGAAACAACATCCATTCTCTTCTATCTGTCCCAGACTCCCGGTGCCAAGGAGAGAAACAACCGGTGTGTTGCTATCCATCTCCTCCCGCACTGGAGGGGCTGTAGGTGATAAATTCAACTCTTACCAAAGCCCGCTGGCAAGTCACCAAGCACATGTTGTCCCAGAACAAATGCTTTTAAAGTGTATATTGTTCAGATTTTAGTGCTGTGCTCAGTTTCTGATACCTGCCTCAATCACCGGTGTTGCATTATCATCTGTCATTGTTTCCCCCCGCACTTGGGGCTGGCTGATTACCCCATCACGCTGCCAGACATTTCTCACAAAGCTGAACGTATCCAAGATCCCGACTTACCCGCGGACCCGCCGAGGCCCGGCGATCCTCTTTGACCCCTCTGAAAACAGAGTGACCCGCTCTGGCCCGACGTTTATCAAGTCCACTTCGCGGTGTTGTTTTTATGGTTCGGCAGAGACCGGGGAGCAGGCGAGGCGTGTTCATCAACACAGGTGGAGAGAGAGGGGTGCGTTTAGCTGCGAGATGCCCGTTACACATCTGCACCTTCACGTCCGATACACTCTGAGTCCATCTGAAGGCTTTTCATATCAACGGGCAACAATTGGCAAAATAAAGGAAAAAATGGGCAGAGAATGATCCCATGCACTGTTTGACACCGCGGCTCTCAGTGCACTCTACGACAAAGTTTGTATCTTCAATATTTTGGCTTCATTTCAAGATTGTGGGAGGATGTACACTCTAAGGTTCCAATAGATATAAAACGTTAGGTATGTGTTGGTTATGCGTGGGTGAGGTTATTGTCCCTATGGAGTCGTCCCCCCCCCCCCCCCCCCCCCGCCCATAGTCGGTACATGCAGCATGAACACTCTGCTAATCAAATGATCACATCGATGGCTTCAACCCACTCAGACTCACAGTTTGAACACCAGACTGTACTTTAAAGAAGACGGTGCACAGATGTCATTAATCTTGATGTCATTTTGAAAAATCGCATGATACAACTGTAGATAATAGATGGGAACATAAAAAAATAAAAAATAAAAAAAGTACGGCTATCCCACAGTCTGTTTAGGATCATCGGCTGTTTCCAGGGTGGCCTGATTTAGTCATGTGGTTGTTCTTTAGCTTTTCAGACATTTAGTGCTCAGGTCTGCCGCCATTGTGTAATTGCTAATCAATGTATCGATTGATCTGATTTACGATGTCCCATTATAATTTTGATACTACCGAAATTTTATTTGCTTGGGGGGAGAGAGAGCGTTCTGCGACCAATCTACTTTTTATTGCCGTGATAAAATCTGCCATGATATAGGAACTACGTCACGACACTGACGGCATGGGAGTTCAATTTTGCTCCTCAATACCCGATGCATTTTAAAATACAACCCTCTTGTGTGAGAAAGGCCAATTAAGGTAGCCTGGCTGTGTGCTGTGTGTGCGTGTGTGTGTGTGTGTGTGTGTGTGTGTGTGTGAGTCTACTCTGTGTGTATATGAGTATTTCACTGTGCATCTGTACAATAATGGTACCCTTGGGGGTCTCTCTTAATGACACGACAATGCAATCTCCATTGTAGATGCTCCCTGAATTACAATGGCTTTGCATGTGGTTGCTGTGTGTGTGTGTGTGTGTGTGTGTGTGTGTGTGTGTGCGCGCGCGTGTGCGCGTGTGTATTTCAGATCATGTAAACAAATCAATATGATGAAGGTTTCAAAGAGCAAACATAATTGCCAGTGTAATGAAGACAGTTGTGTCTGAGCAGTAATTACAAGCACTAAAACTGTAAATCTGATACTTGTCATTTGACGCTCTAACAATAACATACCTGTCAACCGTCCAAAGCCCCTCGTCCTTTATCTGTCGTGTTTGTCTCACAGTGTGAAGCAGCCGGCGGAGAGATTTCACTGATTAACGACACCTCTCAGTTTTCGACCGGACCGGCGGCTTCGAGGGGACGAGGCTACGATCTGGATCTGGATCTGGATCTGCGGACGCTGCCTCAGACCCCAGGACTGGGCATCAGCTGTCCCAGTCTTTGTCCGGCATACAACAACACCACACCGAGAGCCATGTTTTGGCCTCACGCAACCGTAGCCGGGCTTTGACATTTGCAGCATCGATTAGACTCTCAGGGAACTGCATTGTCTGAGCTGACAGCAGCCGAGCAGGCAAAACAAAAGCTTTACACGAGAGCAGAGAAATATCTCCCCTCTCTTTCTCTCTCACCCCGGCACCTCATCCCTCTGGTTTTGCCAAATCGTATCCTTGATTTGTGCCGGCTGGCTCAACTTCGCTCTGGGGTTTTATTAGCTTCTAATAGGTATGTCATTTGAAAGTGACAAATCTGACAGCTATTTTACCCTGGGTGTGCGGTGCCGCCGCTTTAATGGAGCCATCGGTCTGTTTCCTGCAGGAAAGACACAAGGCACTGGAGGAGCCATGTGTTTTTGTTGTTTTCTTTCCTTTTCCTCACCGACTAAATGGGAGGTGCAGCGCCAATGTCTTTGTTCCAGCATGGAGGTGGGGTGGGGTGGGGTGGGGGGGGGTTGAGGTGGATTCTGCAAAAATATGTGTTGTAAGAAAGCAGGGGTTGATATTTCAGTTACAAATGCTACCAAAGACAGGCCGCACCTCCCGCCTCTCCCCTCAAGTCACGTGTGAGCTGGTAAATTTATTCTGGAAATATCCTGTGATGTACCTCACATCACGTCTGCTCTCGGGAAAAAAAAGTCTTATGGCAGAACACACGCGGTACAAATATACAGATATAAAAATAAGACGCTTTGCAGCGCTGCCTCAAATGCGATGACTGACACACACACACTCACACACACACACACACACACACACACACGCTATCCTGCAATTCTTTGTATTCGTGTTCCTGCAATGAGAATAAATAGCCTTGTGCAAGTGTAAACCTGTCAATGCAGACAATCTTTTTTTCATTTACCGCATTATATTCTGCAGGTTCTGCTGCAGGCGACTTGTTGAATTATGCCCAATACTCTCGAATACTTGTACTATTATTATTAGCTATATCTTATTCCCCCACGGCTGCAACAACCCAGTTTCCCCACAGGGATCATTAAAGTTTAATCTGAACTGAACCAAAAGAAATCTACAACTTGAATATTCCTCTGCCCCACTATAATGCAGGGGATGAATGTGAGTCACTGCTGCAGCAACCTGTGTTTCCATAGATATAAAATAATCATCATTTTGGTGTCATAAAGTCTGCAGGAGAATTTACATCCCGGGTGAGAAATGCTTTATAGCTGCAGCTGTCGCTGTAGCATCATTTTAAATTCCTATTTGTCTTCTGTGCTCCTCCACTCCGCCTGCTCAAGATTAGATTTTATACTCTGTGAAGTTTAAAGATTAAAATCCTCAACTTTACAGAAGGGGTCAGAGGAAAATCCTCCTTTTACCAAATTCTCTCAAACACTGCATGCTCACTTCGGCTTTTTCAGGCTTGTCTGTCCACTGTGGCGCAGTGGAGTACATCTGCAATGCAGGGGGCTCCACAGTCTGCCCTCTATTTCACATGTCATTGCCTAACACCTTTTCCTTTTACTCTTACTCTAAGCATCTGTCAGTGAGGTTTACCACATGGAGTCAGACCATGTGTCTGGATAGTGGAGCAGACTATTCTCCCCTGCTCTCCATCCCCATCCTGCAATGATCCACACACACACACACACACACACACACACACACACACACACACACACACACACGCGCGCACACACACGCACAGTGGAAAACAGCAAATTGGTGGACATGAAACCTGAATGACCTCCAGACTATAGTGCCACCTCTGTGTGTCAGTTACCAGACAAGTTAGATTCGAATCAATCACGACAGAATAAAAGCCAAACAGGATTTTCAGGGGCTGCTCTGCATATACACATATTCCCTATCAAGGTACATGAGACAACATATTTTGTTTAATGCCAGGGAAAGAACATGTTGTTCCAGATACTGAACAAAAATGGACGTACTCCTACTAATTGAGTTGCCTTTATCAGCCGGTGGTTGGTACGTGAATTGACTCGGGAGGCGCTTCCCCAGGAAAATAGAGTCAATGTGATGCATGTCTAAAGTGCAGGCAGCTTCTTTAGTTGGCTAGCTCTGATCCACCTGCTACCATGTGTCATGTGATGACATGTGTCATGCGATGACACAGCTAACATGTGTCATCATTAAGCGGCAACATCCAGGGCGGACGGATGAGGCCAATATAGAAGTGGAAAAACGTGCAGTTCACGGGGTGGCCACTTGAGGCGTCCCATGTTAACATGGTCAACTTCAGAGTTGAATTAAGCATGTTGACAGCCTGGTGCAAACGATAGCTTTAGTCTCAATCAGTCTCGTTTTTTTCCCAGTGACAACTGAAGGGAGGGGGTGCATTTATTTCTAACTCCAGTATTTTCGAATGGGGTTTGAAATTGTGCGTCAATAAGGGCGTGGCCTCGTGAGTGACACCTGGGCCAACAAGCCACATGCTGTGGATGCTGCCGCAGCATCATGGGCACACCCCAGCTCTATCTGTGCTCCGCCTCTTTGCCCTTTTTTTGGACGAACCAGGAAGTAGGAGGAGTCAGGCATTGCCAAGATGGCGACAAGTGAACCGCCCACAGCGAGACTCATAAGCAGAAGTCTGTAGAAACCAGTGGGTGATGTCGCGGACACCACCGCCATTTTCATATCGAGTCTCTGGTCATCGTTCGGAGATACGAGTATGTAAACAAATGGCCGGGTCTTGCTCACCAATGCTAACTCGCGCTCCACCGATCAGAGCTCCACCTACTCTCAGGCTCCCACTCCGGTTTGGGTGGATGCATGCGTGGGTGCAGGGCGCGACTTCGCCGCTTGCCATCTGGCTTGGCTGCTGCCATTATTTTCTTTTTGTTGTTGTTGACGCAAACAAGTGCAAGCGGGGCTGTGCGAGTGAGCGACACGTCGCCTTACTGCCGCAGGTGTCGATATAAACAGGCGTTTTTTTGGAGTTCTTCCTAATGCTCCATCAGAAGGGCAGCGCGTGCACCTTCATCTATCCGTGCTTATGTGTGACTCCCGTGTTTGCATGTGCGCTGATGGCACTTTATTCCCATCTCCCCCGTGACTTCTCCATCTCTCATCCCTGCCGCCGCCGCCCCCCCCCCCCCCCCCCCCCCCCCCCCCCCCCCCCCCCCCCCCCCCTCCCCTCCCCCCTCCGCCTCCCATCCCTGTCGCTGATGGATCCACATTAGAATTCATCCCTCATCATCCTGCCGAGTTATGACCCAGTAATAGTCAGCCCCTGTGGCCTCGGCAAATGAACAATAAAACCGGAGCCTTGCAACAGATCTCTGAAGAAGAGGAGAAGCAGGTGCCAAATCCCGGCTCTCGCGGCGGCGGCGGCGGCGGCGGCGGCGGCGGCGTGCGTTCGCGTCGAGAGAGAGCGGCAAAATAAACAAACACAGCCTCACAGTGGCCACTTAACCTCCACCATCTTGTGAGGAAACCTTTAATCTAAACAATATGGAGATTCAAGGCTGTGCTCAAGCACCCTGATGTGTCGAGCGTGTCTCGCTAATCGGCACGCTGTCTGTAGATACACAAACTCACGCGTGAATGCACCAGTTTGAAGCCACACACCTGCATTACGTGGCAATCGTGCGGCTCGTCTCACATACAGACCTTGCACCGGGAGGTGGGGGTGTGAGAAATAAACAAACAGTAAGAGCTGGGGCGACGACCCCGTTTCCACGGCCGAGGCGGGTTATGATTAACGCGGCTGAGATGCCTCCACGCGGGGAGCTGTTTGAAAGGTGAGAGGAAAGTTGTTGTGTTGCAGAAACCGGTCCGATCGCACGCAGCCTGGGGGGACTTTGCCGGGATCAATACGGGCGGTGTGACAGCCGCGCACTTGATTAAAAGTGACTGCTACATCTGGAAGGCACGGCCATTACTTTCCCACTCCGAGTCCCGGGGGCGGGAGAGAGCATGAAGTGACAGGCCTCGGCCCCGCGTCCATTACCACCTCGCCGCTGCCCCTCAGGTGGCGGCGGGCGAGGGCAAAAATAGGCTGATGGGCGACCCGGGGGGAGATGGAGAGAAGAGAGAGTGAAGGTGCCGCTGCGATGTCTGTTTTCCTATGTGACTGTGTATGTCAGTGTGTGTCAGGCTGAGTTATTATGTGCAGATTTTTCCTTTGAAATCAACAAGTGAAAGCAGGTGGGTGGATGGAACCTCGCAAGTGGAACACAAACGTCAGGGTCAGACGGAAGAGAGAAAACGCTCAAAGTAAATGTTTAGAAAGTTGCACGTGTCGTCAGAGTCTGCTGTGGAACTTTGCTCTGCACAGGATGATAGTTACAGTCGGCCCTGCAATCAGAGGTAACTCCTTGAGATAAGGAAGTGGAATATACCTGACCTGCCAACAAATGTAGATTCATCCCTCCTCTTTATCCAGGATCAGGTCTTAGAGGTAATTGGCCAAGTAGGGTTTTTTTCTATACGTCTCTCTCTCTCTCTCTCCAACCACAGCTCTCTCCGGGGGGATCCCGAGGCCCACCCGAGCTAAATTGGATATTTTAGTCCCTCCGGCAAGTCCTGGGTCTACCGCAGGGTCCTCTCCCAGTTCAGCGTGGCCGGGAAGCCTCTTCACGGCAGGTTCCCGTGAGGCGCACTGACGTACGCCTTCACCGCCACCACCAACTGTCCCGTTGGGCGGTGAAGGAGCAGCACTTCTGCTCCGTCGTACGTCCCGACGCCTCCTCCTCACCCTGTTTCGGAGGCCGCTCGTGTTCCTGATCTTGTTCTTTCTGTCACCGGCCGAGCTTGAGACCATGAGGTTAAAACCCACATTGGCCCGGTTGAATTGGAAACCCTGCCTTGCGGCTCAGATCCTTCTCCACTGAAACAGCCCAATGGGAGACCGGCATTACTGAGGACACTTCACTGACCACCGCACTCCCACTTCTCTCTCTCTCTCTCTGTCGCGGACAAGAACCCAAAATACTGATCCTCCTTTTCTTAAGCGGGAGACAGAGATCCACCATTCTACGAAGACATAGTAGGATGTGCTCCCAATTCGACTCTTTGCATATCATGTGCAACACCTCACTCAAGTCAATGTCTTACATATTCAAAAATGTGTAGTTTGATCCTACCTTTACTTCTACTCAGCACTTTTTGTTTTGTCTTGTTTTGCCAAACACACTCAGAGACAAGCATACGAATTCCTATGTTTATATTTTACTCGTCCAAATGGCAATAAACTCTATTCTACTCTATTCTTTTCTACTCTAAATAGTTTATTCAGTGAAGTCAGAGTCATCCGGGAAATCAGATCTTACCAAATGAAGTGATCACTTCACCGACGCGTGCCAGTAGAAAAGAGGCAACGCGTGAACGTTTGAGTGATTTCAAAATAAAATGTCAGCACATGAACTCGAGAACAGGAAGCCGAAGCAAAGTTTACATAGTTGCGCAGTGTTATCCCAGAGTTAAAGACATCTTCATTTAGAGTGGTCGTCACTGTGCTGACCTGACACATAACTCTCCCAGCACGGAAACTCTTCCTGGGATGTGGCGGTTGCCTCGCACCGAGGGTTGGAAAGCCAAACCTTTCAGATGACCCCATGACCTCACTCCAGGGTTGACGGAGCAGAGTTTAGGCTGATGGTGATTACTGGATATTTATATAATGCTGTGTATATACATATAACCAGTGTATGTGGGCGGTGGGGGATTGGTTAAATCTAATAGCTTTATTACAACAGGTGAAAAGGTCATTTGGCGGAGCAGGAGTTCCCGCAGAGTTCCAGTTAAAAACCCCATCATTACCTCGGAGCAGAATTCAGACATGGCGGCTAGTCCTCACTGCGCGGGAATTAGCGGACTTCATAAATAAATGAGAATGCTAAGTGCAAACTGATAAATAACTATCACGCCGTCACAGCAGTCAAACGACGCCGTTTCAAACGCCGGGGGCAGCGTGGTTTTTTTTAAGCGCCATCACCCTCCACTTGCTTTGTGCGAGATCGGATCTCAACCGGGCCCGAGCTCGCCAGTATCAAAGGGAGGGTGACATTAAAAGAAGAGACTGTGCTTGATGTTGTTAATCTCTCCAGCAGAATACAAGATGCATATTTGCCACAGAGCAGCATGGCACCAATTGACTCGCACACGCAGCTTTTAATGGAGCAATAATGGACAGGCCACATGTCACAGAGGAAGGCTTTGAGTACAGATGGAGCTCATGTGGAGCTAAACAGCTCGAGACAGGGGTGGTGCTGGTGCTGGTGCTGGTGTGTGTGTGTGTGTGTGTGTGTGTGTGTGTGTGTGTGTGTGTATGTGTGGAGGGCTGATAACATTTTTACCTGTTCTTAACACCAGCATCGATGTTGATGAATATTAAACGTGTATAATGCAGGTATATGTCCATTGACGTCTACACTTTTAAAGGAACTATCATGTTAAGAACACTTTGTGCTTCTTGCAGCACCAGATCAATGACTCTGATGACTCCATTTTGGCTCGACACGTTGCACTTACAGCGGAGAGATAATGCTGAGCACCAGTATTTGATCTCTGCTGGAAATCTGTGAATGTAATAGATCAGAGCCAACCAGGTAATTGACTAATTCCACTCCCTGAATAACAATGTCATACTTGCTTCCCCGCAGTCTCGTGTACCCAAGGACCTCATTTGGTTACAGCTCTTTCCCCGTCCTCTAGGGGGCTGCTGCCAACCAGCTCTGTGCGCGCGCATCTGTGTGTGTGCGTGTGTGTGTAGCTATGTGATAAGCCTGGAGTTCTGCTCAATCTCGGGCACATAATGTGCTTTAAACCAGGCAGGACAGCCTGCAGACTCAGCCGAGGTGGGTCATCAAAACGAGTCAAAGGGAGCGATCCCATTTAACCCTGCGCCTCAGAGCCCGTCCTCCACAGAGCCTCTTCCAAATAGTCGCCTCTCGCCCCAATCTGTTCCAATCACCAAACTCACAGTCAGGGACAACATGGGCAACATGCTTCCATCCCCGCCCCTGTGTGTGTGTGTGTGTGTGTGTGTGTGTGTGTGTCTTTGTGTGTGTGTGTGTGTCTTTGTGTGTGTGTACATCATGAAGCCATCTATGTGACATAAACCTGACGGCTCTCTCACGCAGGCCCCTAATTGCAATCTGAAAACGAGTCCTGTTTTGTTCACCGAGCGCCGACGCCGAAAAAACAGTACAGCGTGTCTGGTTTTAATTTCTGCAGCGGAAGACAAGAATGAATTAATCATCATATCTTTGAGAGGAGCCGGCGTTGTAGCTGTAGGTGTGCATTATCTCTCCCGCGCGTCCCCTCTCGCATTCAATCATGCAGGCATTAATTAACGGCGGGCTGATGAATATAGCTCTCAGCCCGGCGCTGATAGTCACAGGGTGTTGAATGAACCCTGCGCGTTACCTGTGACATAGCAACTGCTCATTTGTGAACCCGCCACGAGGTATTGAGCCGATGGCGGCTGCCCGAGATGAGACTGACAACGCGGCCTATTCTCTGTTCTCATTAGCCGTAATGCCGCGTATTTACACGTGTCACAATAACGACACTCCTCGCAGCAGGTGTCAGCTGTGGGTGAGCCGTTGCCGCACGCGTCGTCATGGGCGCGTGGGCGGCCGTTTTGTACGTCCGCGCCGCGCGGCCGCATTATACCGAGCGAGGGCCTTGCCATTAAGGAGGCCGATGTGTTCTTCCCATAATCCGCTAATTATCATTCTTTTTATTCGTCACATTATAGCACATGTGCACCAGTCAGCTGCAGCACGCCCAGGAAGGAGGGAGGGAGGGAGGGAGGGAGGTGTCCAATTAATCAGAGGGCTGGTGGTTCGATCCCCGGCTCCTCCAGCCCTAATGGTTGAGCTATTGAGTGTTTGTATGAATGTGTGTGTGAATAGTACACAAAGTGCAAATGCTCTTAGCGATTGGATTAAAAACATACGTGCAGTGCATCTACCATTCGGAGATTATTAAAAGAGGCAAATGGGTTTCAGGTGGCAGCGGAGAGTCACCATCAGACCCAAATAATGTGGAATAAATGTAAATATATAAAGTAACAGACACCTTCAAAAGATTACGTGTTCAATCATGCAGGCACTTACACGTAATTCTCAATCATGTCCACCATTGGGATCTATGTGCGCTGTTTGTTAGCAGCTAGAATACTATAGAGTATAGTTGATCAAAATTCAAGTCTGCCAAGAGAGACATAATGAATGCATGAGTGAGTGTTGTTTGGTTGGCACCAGGTTTAGCCAGTTTTCTTGCCCTGCAGTGATCTGCTACTGAGCCCACGGGGACAACATCATGTCAAGTACCTTGTCACACAGCCATTAAACTCAGGTGACATGACTGCGCTCGTGGCGATGCCTCATGCTCATCAACATAATATCTCATTCTAAATCCAAATCTGGTGCAAACTCATTAGAATTGGAGAAAACCTCTTTTTTTTATTTTTTTTATTCAATTTAATAACAAGAAATCAGATGATTATTTCATGGCAACAGCAGGTGGTGTTTTACTGTTGGGAAGAGAATGTAATGTATTAAAACACCGTATTTTTGTGTAGTTTTTTTGGCCAAGGACAAATGGTAATTGACCCTCATTATGAAATGTAAATGTAATGAAAACAATCGCGGCGGATAGACACAATATATTCAAAGTTGAAAATGATCAAATGATCAAATGTGTTTCACGCTTTTCCAGGTCACAGAGCCTGATTGTTGAACGGCTGAATGCAGCAAAGTGATTTACTGATGACTACAGAGAGTTCGCTGATTGGATATAAAAAGTGTGATCACATGCTGCGAAGAGGTCATTTCAAAATATGCGTGAACCAGAGGGGAATTTGACGTTCCTGCCCCTTCACCCCAGCTTTAAGTATTTAAAAAACAACGCAAATTCAGTGCAACAATTATACTGTGCTACTGTGGATTATTATCATTCAGCCAATTACACCATGATTTCTGAACCACTGAAAAGGAAACTCCATCAGGACTTATATTCATTTCTGTGCAGAAAGTTTCTGGCAGAAAGCAATAGACGTCCTTTGACTTGGCATTCCCCTTGACATGACTGCATCAGAGTCCGACCATGTGTTCAGTTGGCTGCAATATCATTAGCCGACAACATGAATTAAACAATCACATTTTTTTTAAATAACTAAAACATTATATACTGGGATTCAAAGGAGACAACATGAATTAAACAATCACATTTTTTTTAAATAACTAAAACATTATATACTGGGATTCAAAGGAGGGGGGGGGGGACGAGAGGGGCCGTGTGTGTGTTTGCGGACGGCGCGTGTGTCCGTCCTCTCGCGTCAAAGTGAATATTCACTTTGCTTTCTCTTTAGTTTCAGATGCATATTCCGTTTCCGTCAACTCCGGAGATATTGACACATCTGAAGTCAGTCCTCTGTGGCGTCGGGGACCTCGGACCTCCTGCTGTGTGGGCGTCGCAAAGCATGCAAACGCACTTCCAGACCGTCCCACCAGCGGAAACCTGTCTGCCAGATCCCTGTCACCGGGGCCAAGTCTCGAATGTGTGTGTTATGCGGATGGCATTAACATTTTTTAATAAACACCTTGAGGAGCCAGTGACAGCAGAAGGCATCCTACTTGACACGCTCTCTCCCCAGGCTCATATAAACAGCTGTTGGAATCACCCAGACGTGGGCTTTCAAGCCCTGCTGGCGTGTCTTGCCTCCGCAGATGCATCCAGCTGAGAATACACACTTTATTACATGCAAAGTCTCCTGTGGGTGCGTGATACCTTTAAACATGTGTGATCGCTAAACAGGGGAAATGTAGATGGTTCTTATAATCTGCGGCTCTGGGCTACGGCAGCAGCGAGGGCGTCTCAGTTGTGAGTGATTCATCCAAACCTTTACAGAATGTCACACATACGTACGTGAGAGCCACTGAAGCGCGCTGCGTCGGTAACTTAAAGGTGCAGTGTGTACGATTTAGGTGAAATTAGAATAGTTTGAATCGAGAGTAATTACGCTGACGCTGAATTGTATATTCTACACTGGGTGTGGGTCCTCCACGTGGAGGCTGCCATGTTTTTACAGCTTCTCAGAATAGTCATGCTGAGTCTTATTGAGAACTGGAGGCCTCCATAGGTTCTCCTGTGTTTGGAAAGGAAATCTGAGGTGAGGGCTAATCACCTGCAACATGCAATTTGCAATAGCCTACACACTGTACCTTTAAAAAAAAAAATCTACAGCTTTTATATAATTTTTCTCGGTTGCGCAACAGAGAAATCAGAGCAACCCCCTCTGTTCCCATCATCTCCACTCTTTGATTGTTTTATTTCAGACGAACCTTCAGGGGCCTCTCTACTTGTCAACTAAAATGAGGATTGTATAT
>JAFBJT010011580.1:0-12258 GCA_016785325.1 Chascanopsetta lugubris | reverse complement strand
TCATCACAACCATCTGATGCCTCACCTTAACAGGCAGTTCCAGACATTGCATCATAGAGTGTTTGGCATAATGTACTGTACTTGTTTGATCATTTAGTGTGGCCCCTTAAAGGTGCAGTGTGTAAGATTTCAATCATTTTGGTCACTTCTAAAAATATAAAAAACAACAACTCCATATTGGCATTTTCATGAATTTAAAGTCACCAAAATGTTTTGTCCCCCCCCCCGTATGATCACCAAAATATCCCCCCCCCGTTACCCATAAAGTAGTCCATTAATGTATATTTACATGAAAAACGGGCCCTCTCTATGGGGGCCGCCATGTTTTTACAGTAGCCCAGAGTAGACATACTAAACCTCTTTTGAGTTTTGATGACAATTGAAGTCGACCATAGGTTCTCCTGCAGGCTCAGAAGGGTGAGAGTGAGGTGATGGATACAACATGCAACTTCACCTCCAGATGTCTCCAAATCTTACACACTGCACCTTTAAAAAAGCGTTAAGGAAGAAAAACGAACCCCTACCATGCCTGAAATTTAACTTCAATGCAATATTGACAGATCTGAAAAGAATTCAACTTTCCATAAAATTAGGTAATCACAGCTTTTCAGGCTGTTCATCCACAAAGGAATAAAACAATCATGATTTGCCCCGTTTGCCTGAGTAAACACTGCACCCCGTCTTTGTACAACAGGGCAGTTCACAGCAACAGTCGTTAAAAAAACGAATAATAATTTTTATCTGGTGGTTTATTTCCAACGTGTAACCTCAGCTTTACCGCTTCCTAACCATGGACCTCAAATGTTTTTGTCCTCCGGGCAAGGCCCGGCCAAAAGAATGCTTTGTGTAGTGTAGAGATCCCTGAATGTTTCTCTCTTGTGTGGTCTGAGTCTGTGGTGAGTTTCATCAGATCATTTCCAGATGTGGTGCATCTTCCAGATATAAGTCTCCTATAGGTTGTCAGGTTCACATGAAGAATCACCTT
Organism: Chascanopsetta lugubris; assembly: GCA_016785325.1. Classification (NCBI taxonomy): domain Eukaryota; kingdom Metazoa; phylum Chordata; class Actinopteri; order Pleuronectiformes; family Bothidae; genus Chascanopsetta; species Chascanopsetta lugubris. Next base: position 11,273 of record JAFBJT010011580.1, on the reverse strand, counting down.
CCGATCTGTTTGGAGTGAGAATCACTGATCCTTCCATCTCCATGTCTTTCCTGGAATACATAAATCAAGAAGAAAGTAGCTTATCACTGTCTCATAAAACTACACCCAATATAGTAACAATGGATACTGGAGTTCAGCTCCGGTTCATCTGATTCAGAATTCCTGTAAACATGACGTTTTATTTTTAGCAGCAGCCTCCCTCCCACTATTATAATGACAAATGATATTATCAACACGTGGTATTATACCAACTAATGTCTTATGATCAGGGTTTTCTCTGGCTGGAAAATGCTGATAGTGGAGAGTAACTATTAAATACCTGTTGTGGAAAGGCTTTATTTTACAAGCTCAGTAGCGCTTGTTATTTCACTTTGTTGAAATAACATTTGGGAAATGGTGAAAGTCGTTGCTTTGTTGTGTCATTGGTTACAGTCTTGACTTATACCTGCTTTCATTCATAATATTTATATGATGCAAGAGGTAATTAATGGTTTGTTCCCCTAAACTGTCACTTCAAAATGCACGTAAACATGTTGATATATTTATTTATTGTTTAATTACTACTGCATGTAAACAGACAGTTGGACCCAAGCTGCTCCCAGTTTCTGGCCCGGGCTTTGACCATGAAGTCGGTTTATCATCGATGTGTAATACAAGAGGGAGCTGGTAACAACATGGCGGGTGCAAAATGTGCCACATCCAACACTCAGCAACTCATCTGTGGAAATGAAAGCTTTGTTGTATGTTCTGGCACCTCAGGACTTTGTCATGGCTCCAGCCGTCAAACAACTCAGGCAGAAAAACTTGGTGCAAGAAATTTTATTATGTTTTTTAAGTGTACGTTTGTTTCCTGCAGGGGATTATGAAGAGATCTGGATGAAGTCACAAAAACTGCCCTCTTCCCTGGTTGTTATTGAAAAAATATACCACAGAAAAGAGTTCATTACTAAGCGCAATGAAAAACACTGCTGTAGGAAACAGACTATAAGCCTTATTGTATTGCACATGATAACAAAGGGTGAGAAATCAATAAGACCATAATAATAATAATAATAACCCAGAGCACGAGAAAAAAAAGCAATAATAGAGGAGAACTTTAGCTTTTGACTTCACATTATATATTCTACATCCACCTTTGCTCCACTGATCTACTAAATGTGCTGCCCTCTATCCAACATATGATGCAGCTGCTTGTATTCAGTTAATAGATAAGATGATCTTTTCCTGTGTAAATCGCACGTGAGCATTCACTTCCTGTGAGTGACATGGATTGTTTTGTACACCCAGAAGATGTTTTGTGTGGTTAAGCACCACAGACGAGGGAAAAACCACCCTCAACTCTCTCCAAAAGGGGGCGATAAAACTCACACTGAGCCAACTGCGGCCCGCGGACCATCTTTAACTGGACCACTGCAAAATGTAATGGAATGTGGCCCACATGAAATCTGCACTTGACTTCACATGAGATGGAGCTATCGCTTCAATGAAGATGATTGTCCGAGTGATTGTCCGAGCTGCCTTCGGTGGCAAAGGTGGCGGGTTTGAATCCCGCCTGAGACGCACCCTGACACTTCATGTGCATGGAAAGTTGTGTTTAACTGAAGCATTTTGATTATCTGTCATTAGTATAAAGATCAGCGCATAATGCAGCCATTGCATGTGTTTATGTGAATGTGAAAAAATGCAGAGTCGCAGTCTCATCAACCAGTGTGTTTCCATCTCTCCTCAGGTGTTGTGACAATGTCTCCCCTGCCATGTTAGTAGTTCATCGATGAACTGAAGAGGGAAGAGACCGGCAGTGCTGGACAAACACAGACTGAGACCTCTCGCAGTCCTGACCCGACCTGCTCATTCAGACATGGGGAAAGTTTACTACATGAGTAAAAATGTGGGTCTGGCTGTGCTCGTGTTAGCATTTTGCGCCCTGGCCACAATCATAGCTCTGTCTGTTGCCTACAACAATGAAAGAGCCAGGAGAATAGGCAGACCCAGACCCAGCGCCGCAGAGCCCACCGCCACTCCCACGCCCCCAACGTCGAACCCCCCTCCACCGAAGGAGCCCTGGGACCGCTACAGACTTCCAGACACTTTGCTTCCCATCTCTTACAGCTTGACCCTGTGGCCCCACCTGGAACCCGATGCTCGAGGCCTCTACATTTTCAATGGCAACTCCACGGTGATCTTTAAATGTGTGAGGGAAACGGACCGCATCATCATCCACGCCAATAAGCTGAACCTCACGGGGAGTGAAGTGTCTCTGATGGGCCTGGGCCGCGTCCCGGTGCCCGCTATAGAAAAGCACTGGTTTGTGGTGAAGACCGAGTATCTGGTTGTGCAGCTGGACGGCAGATTAACTGCAGGAGGAACCTACATGCTCCACACAGAGTTTGTGGGAGAGCTGTCAGATGACATGCAAGGATTCTATAGAAGTGAATACGTTCAGGATGATGTGAAGAGGTGAGTCATGATACAGCAACTATTCAGTCACACATGATTTTCATTATGCTGCTCTCACTCGAAATAGTCCATTAACATTTGTATGCGTCACCGCACGGATCATCAGTCATTATGAGACACTGTAAAATGACACCCAGTGTCATTCTAACTGGACCTGAATTAGTTTCATTTTCCAGCCTTCTAACACTTTTGCATTTTCTGCAAAGGCTACAGCAGGTCAAAGACTAAAAGGACAACAAGTTTTCTGAAATTAACCAATTTGACTTAAGGAGGGATAACAAGGAAAACTCAATTTAGGCCAGGAAAAAATGCCAAAATTGCATTAAACTACCTGTAGATTAAGGCCATAAATGGAAATAATAATAATAATGTAATGGTGATGATTATAACAATAATAATGATAATAATAATGTATTTTCTTTCACTTCCGAGACTATTACTATTATCATTATTATTATTATCATCATTATTATAATATAATTGTTGTTGTTGTTTAGTTGTCAATAATTCTTGAATAATTATAACTTAATAATTAAACCTTTATCATAAGTTTACATGGCAGCAGTCTCAGATTAATATCAAAATATTGGAGTCCATGTCAACATATTTGGTCAGAGTTCATTTACATGGTTCTGACATTTGTCTCAATAAGATGTTTCTTGCTTGTGCATTTAATGTTAATGTTGGATTGTAACGTTTCGCAGAGTTGTTGCTACTTCACAGATGCAGGCCACATATGCAAGGAAAACCTTCCCTTGCTTCGACGAGCCAGCCATGAAAGCTGTCTTCAACATCACCCTCATCCACAGCCGAGACACCAGGGCTCTGTCCAACGGCATGGAAATGGGTCGGTTCTCCACTTAATACGATGGACAACAGATAGAGTTAGTGCTAACAGAGTGTAAAGGTCTGACTCTTCCTCTGCCTCTGCAGATTCTAAAAACACTTCTATCGACGGGGTTCCTGTCACTGTGACCACATTTGAGCCCACGCCGAGGATGTCCACATATCTGCTGGCATTCATAGTCAGTGACTTTACGTATACTGGGTCAAACCAAAACAACAGTCCATTGGTAAGGTCGGTTTTACTGTGGTTAAGTTTATGATTTAAACATAAAGAAGTCATTTTCGATCCTAGAAGTACAAACAGCTAATGTAATGGAGGGGAGGGGTCAAAGGCCAATGGCCTCCATTTTGTTGAATCCATTACATGGCTCCACAGGTTTGTCTTTTCTGCTTCTGTGTTGTGTGTCCAAAACTTTGTAGATCCGAATCTGGGCTCGGAGCAACGCCATAATGGAAGGTCAGGGTGACTACGCTCTGAATGTAACGGGAGCAATCCTGCAGTTCTATGAGCGCTACTACAACGCTTCATATCCACTGTCCAAATCAGGTAGGCGGAGTCAGCATCAGCATGCTGTTGCAATGCATGGTAGCAGTATGAACAATTAATCAGTGTATCAAATAACATACCAAACACACTAAATAACCAATCAACCAACTAACCAAATAATTGAGCAACCAAACAAACCAATCAGCCACCAAGCCAGTCAAAAAATAATCAACCAACCAAAAAGAAAATCAATCAATCAACCAGCCAACCAACCAACCAACTAACCACAGACCAATCAACCAAACAGCCAGTTAGAAAACAACCAACCAATCAACCAAATATTTCATCAATCAACCAACCAGCCAGCCAATCAAAAATCAACCAAACAACCAAATAATTGTCCAATAAACCAGTCAGTCAGATCAACTAACCAATAGAGCAACTGACCAGCCAACCAAAAGACTGACCATCTGACAAACCAAATAATCGATCAAGCAATCAACTGTTATACCAAACAACCAATGAGCCAGCCGAAAAACAACCAGCCGATCAACCAATCAATGATCAACCAACAAACCAACCACTACAACTTGCCTGCCCACCAATCAAGCGGTTGGGGAGTCCTGGTGCAGAACTGGAATTATTATGCCCTCCTCCTCCTCTGTAGATCAGGTGGCCGTGCCTGACTTCCATGCCGGCGCCATGGAGAACTGGGGTCTGGTCACCTACAGGGAGACAGCTCTGCTCTATGACCCCATTGTATCATCCACTGGGAACAAAGAGAGAGTCACCACCATCATCGCTCATGAACTGGCACACATGGTACGTTAAAACACCCAGGGATAATCCGTCCGATTTCATCTGCTCTGATCTCTGTATTCACTCAAACACAAGATGGCAGATCACCACCAGGGAGCAAACTACCTCCTGCCGCCTAAAGGATGTATTCAAGGCCACTCATCATGTTCAGTGGAATTGTCTGAAGGCTCCCGGGATTTAGATGTTACATTCCCCAGATGTTTGGTAGTGGTGTTTTGCCAAAAGCTTTTAAGTCACTGTCAGAGATGGTGTGTGGAAGAACACCACTGCCTTTATGTGCCTATGTAAACTAATAGGAGGAAGACATCTGTGCATTTCAGTGGTTTGGCAACCTGGTGACACTGCGGTGGTGGAACGACCTGTGGCTGAATGAGGGCTTCGCATCCTACGTCGAATACCTGGGGGCCGACTATGCTGAGCCCACATGGGGCATGGTGAGCGCCCCCCCCCCCACTCCCGCTTGTACCACTTCACAGATCAACAAACCCTCAGATGTGTCGGTGCTAGCCCCGCCTCTCTGCTTGGCTGCAGAAAGACCAGATAGTTCCGAGAGACATGCTGCACGTCTTCACGGACGACGCCCTGGCCTCCTCTCACCCGCTGTCCCAGCCAGAGGACGAGGTCAATGACCCTGCGCAGATCAGCCAGCTGTTCAACACCATCACCTACAACAAGGTTTGCTCCTCGCGTAGGATGTTTGTCACCACTTGATGCAGGATGCAAGGATGTGATCACACTTCAAGCCTCTGCACGATGCATTCACTTTGAAGCAGTGTTTCTCAACTGGTGGGTCGGGACCCAAAAGTGGCTCGCACACCTGTTCTAAGTGCATCGTTAGACAAAAAAATGTCGTGCTTTCATTTTGAAGAGGATTATTTAATGCATTGTGCCATCTATTCACACTCCTTAACTGTAGGTGGCGATGATGCCTTGTAATGCTAATTGACACTACAACACCAACTGCATTAAGATACAACTAATTGAGTTGAAAAGGTAATGTTTCTCTCCCTATCGTCGCCACCTGCTGGTTGTTTTTGTTTATCATTACATTTGTTCATTTGTGTGATATTCTGTATTATCTCGGGTTCAAACCGGTCCATCTTTTCATTGAACACATTTGAGTAGTTGATCCTTGATTTGGGTCACGGCCTGCCATGAAGGGGTTATGGTGGTGGTTACGACCCAAAAAGATCTCGAGTTGGCCGGACCAGTAAAATCATAGCATGATGACGTATGAGCAATGACAACTCCAAATTGTTCCCCTAGTTTTAGTGCAAAAGAGTAGTACGGTTGTCGTCTGGTGGGCCGCCCGTTCCGGCCCGCAGGCCATATGTTTGACACCCCTTCATCATAGCCACACAAATCAGAACAGTCACACCTTTCCTCAATTGCTCCATCTTGGATCCTGTCTCTTTAAGCTGTGACCCAACATAAGAAAAACATGTTCTTTAAATCATTGTTTTGGATTTATTAAACAAACAAAATCAATCATTGTTATGAGAAAGTCAATCCAATCCAATGCCTGTGGTTTGTGTGTTTTTTGTTTCCAGGGAGCCGCAGTGGTCAGGATGCTGTCGGAGTTTCTTTCAGAGCCCGTGTTTGCCAAAGGACTCAGTGTGAGAACTGACCCTGTTACACAACCTCCTCACTAAATCACTCTCGGTCGGGCGGTGAAAGAGTCATGTCTGGGAAATTCGCAATCAGATTCGTCTTGTCTCTTGTCGAGATTGAAGAGATTTCATGATTCTGTGGTCAAACAGCTCAGTGAGTTGAATGCATGGTTACATGCTTGCCGGGCAAAGAGAAGGAGGGGATTGGATCCCTCTTGGATCCAAGCAATGTTCCTCTGGGACAGGGGTGACAAACTCATTTTCACGGAGGGCCACATCAGCGTGATGGTTGCTCTCAAGGGGTCGGTTTTAATTGTGGGACTAAATGTGATTACGTCTTCGTACTTTCAAGTTCCAAATATTGTATATCCATTTTCATACATGTGAAAATGTAAACACACTGAATGTATTGCTTCACAAAAAAAAGTTACATATGTAATTGACTAGAGTTCATGGGCAATGTATGCTTTCGACTTTTATTTTTAGACAATCATATGTCTTTAAGCACTCACAGGCCACATCAAATGATCCTCCGGGCCACATTTGGCCCATGGGCCACAGGTTTGATACATGCTCTGGAAGTATTTCTGTTCTCTGCTCATGTGCATAACTGTACTCTTCTCTCTCCTCAGTCTTACCTGAACACATTTGCTTTCAACAACACGGTGTACACAGACCTGTGGGACCATCTCCATCAGGTCGGCTCCGCTCCGTTGGTCTCGGTTAGACTCGGGAAACGAGTGTATCCATCTTCTAAATGTTTGTTCTGTTCTCAGGCCGTCATCAGCACACCGGGTGTTAGTATCCCACACACCATCCACGACATCATGAACCGCTGGACTCTGCAGATGGGCTTCCCAGTGGTCACCATTGACACCCAGACAGGATCTGTCAGTCAGAAACACTTCCTGTTGGACCCAGAGTCTGTCGTGGACAGGCCTTCTCAGTTCAAGTAGGAATGAGTTTGACCTTATCCTGTAAGATCTGTTTGCACGACAGATGTTCACACGGACCATTTCATGCAATCTTGACCCATTTGGATACAATTTAAATTTCAGTCTGAAGCCAAAACTAGAATTTATGTTTCTTGGAATGATAATAGCATACATCACATCATCAGTTTACAACCATGTCAGCAGATTTGTGAGCTGATTGCGAATGTACATGTGACAGTTTCCAAGATCACCACCTTATTATAGCATATTAACATGTCAGCTGACCACTGATGTCATTAGGTTGTATCCTCTGGGGATGGTGACACTATCAAATACCCTTTGAAATCCATCAAATATATGGAGGGATATAGGATTATCACTCTTGAAACACAAACTAGCAACAATAGTAATTCATTGATTTTGATTTAATCAACATTGTCCATCTCTCAACAGTTTTTATTTGTATTTGTTTCTGCCCAGTTACACTTGGTATGTCCCCATCAAGTGGATGAAGAATGGTATGGAGCAGGAGCAGTACTGGCTCCTTCAGAAATCAGGTACAACCAGTACAGTACATCTGACCTGCAGAATAACAACAACAACAACAACAATAATAATAAATGATAACAACAACAACAACACTAGTAATAATGATAACAAGAATAACGATAATAATCACAACAACAACAACAACAACAACAACGACAATGATAATAATAATAATAATAATAATAATAATAATAATAATATGCCAAATATGACCAAATATTTGCCACAAACTCATTGCCCCCATTATGCCCCTAGTGGAAATGAGGGGTACTGTAAGGGTAAGTGAATGTATCGTTTCACAGACACTCTGCTGATTGTTTTGCTGGGTCATGCGTGCGATCACCTCATTTGACTCCTCTACCTCCTTCACCCTCATGTCCTCTGACCAGACACCAACAGTGAGATGATGGTGTCACAGAAAGAGTGGGTGTTAGCAAACACCAACATGTCCGGATACTTCAGGGTGAACTACGACCTGGAGAACTGGGCTCGTCTCATCTCTGTGCTGAGCACCGACCACCAGGTGACGAACTCTCCCAGGGAGGAGTCCATGAAGGAACATTTCTGTTTGAGTCTCTTCTCTTCAGATCCATCTGTTACAGATCACAGCCTTGTGTATACATTGTGTGCCGTTCCTTTTAGGCTATCCCCGTCCTCAACAGAGCACAGATCATCGACGATTCCTTCAACCTGGCGAGGTAAACAAAGTCAATCAAACGAATAAACAAACACTGCAGACGTCGCGTGAATGACGACAATCCTCTGATGCAGAGCCAAAATGATCAGCCCAACATTGGCCCTGTCAACAACCAAATATCTGCACAACGAGAGAGACTACATGCCCTGGGAATCGGCTCTGACCAACCTCAGATACTACATCCTCATGTTGGACCGCACCGAGGTCTACGGACCGCTGCAGGTCTCCTCTGCTGCACCACCACTTAGCGATTCCAATGTCTTTCCTAGACGTTTAAAATGGGACAAACGTAGTGGTTTGCGTTTCAGGCGTACCTCAAGAAGCAAATCCTGCCACTTTTCACCTACTTCAAGACAATAACAAAGAACTGGACCCAGTTACCACTAGGCCACGCTGACCAGTAAGAATCCTAATTCCCTGGCAAAGTAGATATCGCGTCGTTATGTCAAAGAATTTGGACCCGCCCCCTTAATTGTAACCGTTGTCTCGATGCTCCACCCCCTCTTCAGGTACAGTCAGATCGACGCAGTAGCGATGGCCTGCATGGTGGGCCTGGCCGAATGCAAAGAGTTGGTCACAGCCTGGTACAAGGAGTGGATGATGAATCCGAAACAAAGCCCGTAAGTACAGAGCACTAGCACCTATAAAATGAAGGTGATCTGTATGAACAGTTATATTGTGACGTTCTTCATCTCTTCTTCCTCCATACTGACCAGCATCCCGACCAACCTGAAAAGCACAGTTTACTGCCACGCCATCGCTTTGGGCGGACAGGAGGAGTGGGACTTTGCATGGAGCATGTTTAAAAATGCCACTCTGGCTTCTGAAGCCTCCAGACTGAAAGCAGCTATGAGCTGCACCAAAGTCCCCTGGCTGCTGAACAGGTATATGATATGCACTGTTCGAATCGATCAACTATCCTTTATTATTATCATTATTATGAATAATATTTTTTTTATATTTCTTGTATCATTATTATCATTATTATTATTATTATTATTATTATCATCTTTTTGTATTATTTATTATTTTTTAAGTTTGTATCTTTTCTGTTTTATTATAATAATAATAATAATAATAATAATAATAATAATAATTCATAATAATAACAGCCTGCTCGTCTTCAGTTATCATGGATACTCAAATGTGATTTTCTTTTTTGTCCATTAAGTAAAAAGTAGATTAAGTCTCACACAGCTGACCTGCGATGGACTTGGGCACGTTTTTCTTCTGAAAGGAATTTATTAAAAATATTGTCTTTTGGATGATTCTGCTGAGTCAGGTATCTGGAGTACACCCTGGACTCGACTCAGATCCGCAAACAGGACGTGACCTCGACGATCTACAGCATCGCGCAGAACATCGTGGGGATGCCTCTGGCCTGGAACTTTGTCAGAGCCAAGTGGGAACACCTTTTCAAACAGTGAGTCATTTCTAGAAAGAATGAACGAAGATAGTCTCTGAGATGAACTACAACGTGCATCACAAAGTGCATCTCCCTCTGTGCGTTTTCAGATATGGCACAGGCTCATTCTCCACCGCCGGTTTCATCATTGGAGTCACAACGAGATTCTCCACAGAGTTCGAGTTACAGGAGGTCGGTTGCCACAAACACACGGAGGATGTTGACTATCTGATGTGTATCTTCATTTTCCTCTCTCTCTCTCCGCAGCTGAAGAGATTCAAAGAAGATAACCGCCATGTTGGTTTCGGCTCAGCCACCTTAGCCCTGGAACAGGCCATAGAAAAGACCACAGCCAATATGAAGTGGGTGGCGGAGAACAAAGCCCAGCTGCTGCAGTGGTTTACTGAGTCTGTGAGGGAGGACGAGACCAAATGACATTTTGTGTTTTTGAGTCGACCATCAGGGAATTATGATAACGATATGATAACAATGACTATAATCAGCAGGAAGAACCAAAGACCAATCCCCTTTTCTGGGTGATAGCTGTGTAAATATGCCTGGTACCACAATACAACAGTGTGCAACAGCTGTATTGCAGAGTAACAGGTGCACATTCACTTGGCTGTATGTGTGAAAGGTAAATCAGTGTGTTGTTCTGATGACAGTGCATTTTTTATAGTTTGTTTTTCTCTGCTTTATAAGTTTAATCAGTTTGGAATCTATTTAAAAGAGAAACATGAGCCATATAAATCTGTGTGTGTGTGTGTGCGTGTGTGTGTGTGTGTGTGTGTGTGTGCGCACATGCACGTGTTTGCATATTCAGTGATCAATGGCCTTGATCCTGGAAGTGACTGATGATGAGTGATGGTTGAATGGCTGCAACTTCCTGCAGCTGCCTCCAGTCCACTCTGTCATCGGTGTTTCCTTTTATTGAGAATCATTTTGCACTTCAATGGGAACAGAGACAGGTTTTTGTAAACAAGTGATTTCACCGAATAAAACTATTTCTATTACTCTTGCTCTTTTGTGAGACATCATAATTAGAACTCACAGCACAAAGTATTGCTATAAGATCCATTGTATGTCAGATCCAGGACAGAGCCTAAAGCCCTGGAAGCCATAATAATTCTTAGACTGTCATTACAGACAGAATAGGATTTTACTCCATTGATTAATTAGAAATAAATACATGAATAAATAAATAATACAATATCATTCAAATCAAAATTCTTATAACATTTTTCTCAACATGACTGTCAACCTCAGGAATTTCACTGTCAATACATTTTTTGGAATCTTTATAATACTGAATAACGTTTGCACCACTTTATGTTCACACTTAAACCCAGTGTCATATTCAGTCTTGAATCTCTGATATCATTTGAATTAGATTCAATAATAATAATAATAATAATAATAATAATAATAATAATAATAATAATAAACGGGAACTCTAAATAAACCCAAT